>JACBWW010000034.1:5190252-5420717 GCA_020086605.1 Lanius collurio | reverse complement strand
AAGGATTCCAGGAAGGAAGGAAGGATTCCAGGAAGGATTCCAGGAAGGAAGGCAGGAAGGAAGGCAGGAAGGCATTCTTCTTGCTCCCTAAAAAATCTGTGTACCTCCTAGTAAGTGTAACCCCTGTTTTTCCACAGATGTCTGATGTGATTTTTTGCTATTAGTCCTTTTAGGATGAAATCCACAAGGAGTGCTACACACATAAACTGATTTGTAGCTGACATTTAGATGCTCAGCACCAAAATTACAATCCCCAGTCAGCTCAGTCCATATGAATCCACTAAACAACAGTGACCTGGGGGAACTGACCCACACATCCAAGGGGATTTAGTACATGCTCCACCTTTCAGAACAAAGTGCCATCCCCTGATGTATACCTCTAATTGATTTTTCTCTGACAGGACACAAATGATATTAATGGACTTAAGTAAATTCCAGCCCTACTATATTAGGCTGTCCTACATAATTACTCTGAATAACCTTTATTTTACATGCACCAGGTAATTTATGAAAAGTCCTCGTGTATATCCTTCAATGTATTCAAGTGCTGCTGAGAGGGGCTTCACTTCTTAAATTATGGGAATATGAATAATTTTTTTCTGTCTTCTCCGAGGATCCCTCTTACCACATTAAAACAGACATAAATCTACATTGCTGACTCATCTCTATGGCTTGTAGTAATTCAGGTTTCATTTACATGCATGAGTGATCATATATTTTATTAGTCTTTTGCAGTAAGTACCACCCATGTCAGAAACCTCGTAAAAACAAAAAATACAAATTAGAACTGGATTTCTATGTGTGATTGGGAACGTTAATTCGTCCGATTAGTAGCCATTTACTCAGGAGCCTTTAACTAGCTTTATAGCTTCTGTTCTGTGTTTTGTGGGGTCTTTGCTGGGCAGAGGACTGTAGAATGTTCACTCAAATAAGTTAACCTATGCTGGGACCTCGTAAAGGTCCAGTTGTAAATACTGATCAAGCTACATACACGATGGTTTGGCTCTTAATGACTTACATCAAACCTCACCTTCTAACTCACCAATGCTTTTGGGAAGGCTCCAACCAGCTACCACTTACCAGAGAAAGCAGTCCATAGTAAGCTCCTTGGCAGAATAGATAATGCTTGGCAAATGAAGTCACATAATCTGCAGGGGGAAAGAATGCTTATTTTTCCATCAGAAACACAATGAAAGAGTCTTTCTCTGAAACACCTCTGTCCATCATCCCAAAACCAAAAATACCATAGCAAATGATTAAATGAAGTGCAAAGAGGGGAAAAATTATTCAGGCAGACACTATTTTCCACAGTGGCAGACATGTTTCTTACCGTTTGTTCAGTGGTCTTTATAGATGTTTGCTGCATTGGACTTCCACACTCTTCTGGATTGGTGGTTTCACTGGAAGAGAATCCTGGAGGATGACTGTGTTTATTGAATTGAAAGGTAAGTGGTGATTTGAACTGAATCTGTGTTTAGTCACCTAATGATATGCTGAGCCTCACAATAAAGGCTTGACACAATATTGGTAAAGGTAGGTTTTCATTAAAATCTCTTTAGAATAAATTCTTTGTCAAATTCAAGCTTTGCACAATTTGTAGAACTGCTCTTCTATAAACTGAACCTTTAGTACTTGCTTTAAAATATATCTGTACTACTTTTCTTTTTCACGCTGTCAAATCTCAAAAGAAATCATAAACAGATTATCATTCAGCAAAAGTATTGATAACAAATCTGACCTGTCTGAAAGTCTAGGGGCAGGTTGCCATGGCCAGCTGTACGGGGTGGCAGAAAAAGAGGCAGAAGCAAAAGAGTCATAAAGGAGGAGCTTCTCCTATCCCAGAAAAATCGCAACATGAGAGGCTGCACCCTGCAGAATGCACCCTGCCATAAACTGAAGGCACACCTATGGTTTATCATCCCTCTTTCAAAGGTCTGTTTTGATCTCCATCTGATACACAGATCTTAAAGGAGGATGGATTTAGCTGCTGCTTTTACAACAGGGGAGATGAATGCAGCAGCTCCACACAGAGGCAGATTCGTGGAGTTTTGAAGTGTTTGGGGCCTGACCAGCTGGAAGGGTTTCCTTTCTCTGTAGCAAGATTTCCAAGGAGGAAAACCAGAGAAGATAATTCACTTAAGAATAGCTGCTTGTTAGAGAGTCTCCCTTGGAGGTGTACTCAGCAAGGCAGAAGCTGTGAGTATAAATAAGCTCCTGTGTCTCTGTGGGCACTCCGCTTCCAGCTTTTACAACCCATCTGTCCCTTCCAGAAGAGAGCACAATTTTAGTAAATTTGTCTGACAAAAGCCTGCAAGGGGACTCCTGTCTTCTTTCATCTCTCTATTCCTTCTTCCAGCCCTGCTAGATCTTCTCCATCTAATGTAATAATCTAATAATCTATTAACACCTTTTTTTGATATTCCCCCCAGAGAATATAGTTCTCAGCCTCTGAGACTGGCAGCTCATCCCTAAACCTGCCTTCTGTTAGCTGAGAAAAGGCCAGTCTGATACCTCATCTACCTGCTCAGGCTTCCTGCTGTGAAGAGGATCTCAGTGGAGAAGAGAGGAAAGAGCATCTGAACCTTTTTATGTGGCAGTGAACTTTGGGCTGGGCAGCGTGAACTGGCCCAAGTGTAACTTGAGAGCAGCCTCAGAGTTGCTCTTAATCTCAGGCAGCTGAGTAAAATGTCCATAAATAAATAAATAAATAAAGCACAAAATGCTTTACACACAGAACTGAGCTAAGGGTCTCGAGACTTCTCAAGTAATTGATCCTGTCCCTGATTTCGATGCCTGATCTCCCAGTGGGAAAGCAGCTCCCTCATCTCCCAGCCAGACATGAAGTCGGGCAGTCCACGCTGGCTGTAGGAAATGCTCTGAGCCCACTCCCCCTCTGGCCAACCCCAAATTTCTAAACCAAACTACAGTGCTCATTTGAATTCAGAGCCTGCCTCTGGAACGAGGTCCTGTGTATCTGCTATGAGGTCTAGAATATTTTTGAGAGATGAAGAGTCATTGGCAAAGCCTACTTTTGTATCACTGAGTATTAACTGATTTTCCATAAAACTTCATTTGTTTCCTGTCTAATTCTGCATAGCACGAGCAGTTTTAAACAACCTATTGCAACCACTTCTCTACTTGCTTGCCTTTCATTTTCTCCAGAAATTAAATACAGCAGCATATCTTTAAGGCTTATTATAGAAGAAATGACTTATTCAGACATAAAAAAGTTTTGAGCCCTGCTGTTACATGTACAATAGCATAATAGATAATCCAAATTCAGACAGTAAATGGGATGCCAGAAAACATAGAAATTCATATTTTATTGCAAGAAAATTGTGCTCTTCAGATGTACCATTGATTTAATATCTGTTTGGGCACTGTAGTTTAGCTAATTTAACTTCTAGTCAAGAAGATGAGTAATAAGGATTTAAACTACATGATTTTCAAACCGCTAATTAGTAATCTGGCTGGTTTTCACTTACAGCTACGTAAAAATACTGAAATACTTAATCTATTAGTACAGCAAACAGTACCTTCATCAATTTATATTTCTTCTTCTTCTTCACCTTTCTTTCAGTAGATTAACAGAGCTGTATGAATTGATAGAGTTCATACTTCTTTGACTGAGCTTTTAGACTGAGGGAAAAGAGGTGACCATTTGTAATGTAAATAGGGGCAGAAAAATCCTTTCACAAATTAGGATCTCTTCAAAGATCCTGACCTGATTTGTTGCTGAAATCAGGCCTTTACAGACTAGGAATACTGTGATCATAAGATGAACTTTTGAGAAAAAACCAAAATTCAAGCATGCATATCAAAAAGAATGAATCATGTATTTCTTTCAGAATGGAATTCTTTGGCCTGTTGTGTTCAAATGCACATTTGGGACAGGGAGATAACGGATGAAACATACAATGATCATTGGAGAATCTCAATAAAATAAGAATAGTTTCATATTGGAGGAACACATTTTAATTTGATATTACTTTCTTAATAACCCTGACTAAATATTACAGACTGCAATGTGGACATCCCCAAATATTTGCCTGTAATATGAGCAACAGACTATGCACATTGGAGAAGATGAATCGGTGCAAGATACTTTTTATTAAAAGCACAGTTGTTAGTCTAGCCTTCCCCATGGCTGCAAGGCAGATGTTTTAAAGAAGTTTGTGTAAATAAGGGTGAGAAGATCCATTTTGGCAGTGGGAGCCCTGTAAATAGTGCTGGTGGGCAGCCCTGGGCACACATTCCTGGGCTTTGCACAGTCAGTGCACTGCCAAGCACTGACACCACCTGAGGCGAAGGAGCACCGGGGTCCATCTTGGCCCAGTGAGGGATGCAGGTAGGTACAGGGGCAGAGAAGTGAGACCCAACAGCCCCAGAGCAGCACTCATCCAGCATTCATTCATTCATCCAAGCCCAGTTCTGCTCTGCATTCCACCCCTTCTCATGCAGCTGAGCTGCTGCTGGTGGAAATCCATAGGCACGGTTGAGTCTGTCAGTAAGTGAAATAAATGGCTATTCATTATTTGTCCTGCTAGTGCTGCAAAGCTGAGGCAGTCCTAGAAAAGGGAGCTGCTTTCAATTTTGGCTTACCAGCTCTGGCATCAACTCAGCTCTCCCTGCAAAACCTTCATGACTGATGAGGCAGAAAGCAGAAAAGGCAAAGCTTTGGCTTTCAGACCACAGATGAAGCTTCCAAAGGTTTCTTCTCTTTCTTTTGTTTCTATCAATTAAAAATATATTAAAACAGAGTCACCGTAAGCAACATCCATGCAAGCACATACCATCTTTGTGCTGTAAAAAGGCAGAATCACACTCTGAGACAGAGCACTGAAACACAGAGATCCTTCTCATAGTCTGTGCATTTCAGAGATGTGTTTTAGAGAGTACTCTCCATCCCACTGATGGCATTTCTGACAAGGCAGGGACTGCCAAAGCCTGCTTTCCTGCTGCTGCTCCCTCTCTCCACCGTGTCTAACAGCATTTTTAGGATTTAACTGACCTAAAAATGGCTTCTGCCTGGTACTGAAAATGGAAAAAAAGGTTCCACTAAAAACAGCACTTAGGGAGAAATTAGGATTAAAGAGCAGCCAGCACTTAAACCGTGTAAAACTGAGTGATGTCAAACTGACTGCACTGACAGAGCTCAAGAGCAATCTAATGGATTCTTTCTGCTGTTTCAAGTGAAGCATTAAAACATTTTAATACAAGGCTGTTTAAAATGCATATTCTGTGTCACTCTAACTCAAGCTATGATAGTAGCTTGATAAATTTCCTCTTTGTGATTGGCACATAGCAAAAGATCTCCCACACCTCTGTGTGTTGAGTCCTGTAAATTTAACAGCTCTTTTTTTTTTTTTTACACCGTGTATTCTGCAACATTTTTGTGTTGGAAAGCCTGAACTTATAAAATCAGTATATCTAAAACTTTTGCTCTACCCTGCAGCCAGACCATAACATGTGGCATGTTTGAAGGCCTAAAATTTGCAGCTTTAAAATGTCTCTGACTGGAATAATTAGGTACCATCTTGTATGCCTGCTACAATGTTTGCCACATAAATTACTTATAAACCACTGTGAGATTCAAACAAGAATTTGACAGGGAAAAATAGGTATTAACTCCTATGAGTAATTTAAGCATGTCAAAACTATAAATTGTTGCCTTACTTTTTTCTTCTTATGATTTGTGACACAAGAGTGGATTACATCTGCACTATTTTCTACTTTGGTTATGATTTTTGTCATTCAAATGAAGGCAGAGCAAGAAAGAATGAAAATAAATTATTGTGGCTTAGTGTAAACTATTTGCATGATAGTCTTAGGAAATTAATAGAAAAGATATATTCTTAAATTTCAACTCTGAGAACTGTAACCTTAATAGAAAAAATTGTGCAAAATTAACTAATGTGTATCTAGTTCTGGTACAATTATCTAACTCTCCATGCTGCAACATCTGAGAGCAACTCAAATATGATGACCTTGAAGTTCTAAAAATAATGACTTGAATTTGTACCTTTCTTCTCCATTGTTACAGCTAAGTGTCACTACAATTCATTTACTTGGTGCCATTTTCCTGTCTGGTTATAATTCTTGTCACAGAAATGAAGAATTTGAAACCTTTTCCAGATCATTTTTAACATTCTGCATTTGGTTCTGTTGCTAATTCCATCTGCACATTCATCTACAGGCACGATCTCTGAATACATATGTAAGGGTTCACTGAGCCAACCAAATGAAATATGGAATATTAACAAGATGAAACTTCTTTTTTCTTGCCGAATGGTGTGTTACTACATATCACTAGAAGACATCCCAATTCTTATAAATCACATTGCACCATGCATAAGAAAGGGGAATGACTCAGGAGAAAAGTACAAATATCATTGGTGTGCTCTTAAAGTAATGTTAGAGTCATTCTTAGATGCCTACAAGTGTGATTGGACTGTGATATATATGTGTATTTCACTACTTGTGGAAGAGATTCTATCAAGGTACTCTATTTTAACAACAGACTTATGTACTCCAGGTAACTTTGCATCCCAGTTCTGAGCCTTACTCAAAATTCCATCATAAACCCATCATCCCACGAACTCTGTTGTACAAAGGGCCAGCAAACTCACCGTGCCAGTCACAGAGCCTGTTAAGGTTTCCTGGAGTGACTTTTCCTTCAAGTATTGAGAAGTTTCACAAGGAGGCTCACAGGCTTTTGGTTTGCCAGTGGATTTGTCCTTCAGCTAAGGTTTCTTGGAGGACAGAGCTGCCCTGTGCTCCTCTTTGTCTTCCAGGAGGTCTAAGTCTCTCAAGGCCTAAATGTCTCAAGCAAAGAATTAACAACACCCTGCAAGGAAGTACCACAAGGCAGTTCCCACCCCTTTCCCCTCCAACACACATTACCAAGGGGAGAACCACGCAGCAAACACAAGCTGAAACACCGGGAAATGCAAAATGTGGGCAGCCTGTGCTACTCTAAATACAAATTTAAGTGCCCGGGGCCAAACTCTTGGAGAGGCTTTGTGCTGGGCTCTGCACAGGGAGCGCCCAGTGCTCAGATAAATGAGCCGGCAGCGCTCCTTCCCTGTGTTTAATGGGTGGCCCTGGGCTCTTTTACTCAGCCATGCTGCCCTGAATACAGACCGCGGAATGTCAGCGTGATTCATGGCCACTCAGCCGCCTAAACAAACAAGGAGGTGCTTATTGACATCTGGGAAAAAAAACTCTCACAAGTGTCCTTCATCATTCTAGCCCAGGACTTTTAAGAGGCACCCCAACACCTCTCTGAGAACTGAGTTGCTTTAAGAGAGTTTCTCTTATTTTAGGATGTTTCCCATCTTTTGTGTGGAAGAAGGACTTTTTCAAAACTGTTCATTTTTGGCTTCATTGGTAACTCTGGTATAAGGGATCTGTGCAATGGCATAATACTTGTCAACAACCCTGTGGGTCCTAAATCCCACACAATTCTGCCATTTCAAAACTTCATGGACTCATTTTAGTGTACTTCAACCATCTCCCTTTACAGAGGGGCAAAACACAGAGCATGGAAGAATTCAATCAAACAAAGAGGTGTCATCTGCATCACAAACCAGATTTCATACATGTTTGTAAAGGTTTCAGTATCGTTATTTTTCTACTTAAAATGCTTCTGGTTTTATGGCTAACATGAAATGTTGCTTCAATGCTACCAATAAACCACAGCAGCATTTGCAGTGTCTCTGCTGCATTATGAACTTTTATATGTATGCAGATCCCTCCATCCAGTCACCTACAAACCTGATGCAACAACTGTCATCTTTCGTTCTGAGGTTCACTACTTATTCAAAGCAATTTTACAAACCTATTTTCTACTTTTACTCTCACTAGATAAGTAACTGCAGAAGATAAACAATAAGAATGTAAGTTTTTTTTCTAACAGAAATAACATATAGTGTTGGAGTATAACCTAAACAAATAGATTTAGTGATATTTGAGATTCACTTGTAATTCTATTTCTTTTCTTAGCAAGGATAGAACAGAGAATCATGGGCTGCGAAGTTTGCCTTTCTTTTCCATTCCAATATATAATCTTTGCAGTTTAAACAACAGTGTAGTGTTTAAAAATACAGCACAGTAGCTGTGGAATATGGTATTGCATCTGAACACCATCCATTTTCAAGAAATGCCATCTATATGACTGCATTTGGATCTAGTTTGGGCAGAAGCCAGGATTTCCAACACTATCAGTTTAAAATTTGGCTATTTTTCTCCTCCTTTGTTTATAAAATCCTGTCGATTTATGGGAAGAAAAAGCTGTTCTGAATGTGATGTGTTTATAATCAACAAGATGGTCTAGAGAGATTTGGACTTTCAGACATTTGGATTGAATTTCAGCTATGTCTCAGCACAGTAATTGATTATCACAAAAATAATTCTACCTTCAGCTCAAGTCTGTGAGACCAGACAATTCAAAATGTTTTTAAAAGCCATGCTATTTTAACCACTTTGCAGAATGCCAGCCTACCAGATGGAGAAAGAAAACACCAGCAAGAAAATAATGGGATTATTATGTTACTTTAGACCGTGGTAGTTTCTTCATAGATAAAAACATCTGTTGTGTCTATGTGTGTGCATATGTTTAACAAAAAAAAGATGGCATGTCTGTGTGCACATGTGTGCATGTCTGTGTACAGTCTAACAGCTGAAAGCTTTTCATCTGAGAAAGCTATTTCAGAAAAAACAAATTTTTTTCACCTTCATAAAGATTTCACTGCTGTTCCCGTGGAAAAAAAAAATATGAAAGAGTGAAAATAGTTCTGCTAACACATGAATTAATGAAGTCTAATTTGTTATGAGTTTAGTCTGCTGGTTCCTTATGTCAGAGTCAGAGAAGGTCTGGCTAACATCTTCCCAGCTACTGGAGAACAAAAAGGGATCTCTCTCAACCAAGAGGGAAAGAACAGCCAATGGTACAACAGGGTCACACAGACAGACAGACTCCTTCCCTTGCTCCATCTCCTCTGCCATTTCCCACTATGATTATACAACTCTAGTTTCCATAGGAAACCAAGCTAAAACATCTGACAAAACACCAATCTCGAGCCTGCCCCCGCGGGAAGTGCGTCACTGTACAGCTAATGAAGCGCTGAAAGGCAGCGGGGTGGCATTATTTTCAGTTCCACAGGAAAAGAATAAACATCACAAGCACCTTTTTTTTCTTTTCTTTCCCCCCCTCCCAGCAACTCCAAAGTGACAAAATGCATGAAAAGTAGCTCATTTAATGGTGAGAGACATCATTATGATCAAGGGGAAATAAAGCTTTAGAGCTGCAATCCAAGGAGAAACACTTTCCCTTCCTCTCAGCAGCACAGCTGTGCCTGTGCTGGCAGCCAAGCCCTGCCAGGGCAGGGACCTGGCACCCACTTTGCTCTGCTCTTACCCCGGGGCAGTGCCCACAGCTGGAGTTTGGCCTCTCAGGACACTGCAGGGACTGCTCCCCTCAGGCAGCCTCGGTGCAGCCTTCCTGTTTGGGAGGTTAAGAGAGTTCAGCTCCGTGAGCTTGTGGGCTGTTGTGCCTTTTGCCTTGTGGGTGCCAAACAGCCTGAATCCATTTTTTATTTCAGAAGTACAAACGTAGGCTGCAAGTTCAGCTCCTAAGGCTGACACATTGTGAGAAAGGCCTCTTCTACCACAGGTCAAGTAAAGCAATTTGTTCTGTACTGGCTTAGTTTTCAGAATGTTATTTTAAGCAACAGATGCATTGCCAAGATTCCAAGCTCTCCTGATACAGAGGCAAAAAGACCTGAACCTGTGTCAATCAGGCACATGCATTGAATCTCCTACTTATTTGAAATATCACTCTTATGCAGCATCTTAAATATTAGCCTCAGCCAAAATTTCAGATGGTAGTTTCCCCTGCATCAGGGTTCTTTTAATTTTTTTATCATAAAATGTGCTTAACTTCATACCCTTTTAAAGCAGACTCAGCATATTTCATGGGGTTTAAGTAGCTGCATGTAAGATCTGTAGTTCTTAGAATAGCACAGGTATGTTAGTTCTCCCCAGACTGTTGTGCAGTTTATTTCAATTGAGATGGCATCTCTTCTGGGTAGCATTGCTGATTAGTTGACAGGTCTTAATTCCAAATTGAATCTAGCAATGCCAGCTCAAAAACGTAGCTGGTGAGGATTGCTTCACAAAGACTCGAAAATTAGATAATGTGGACAGTATTAATCAACTCCTGACCATCCCAATCCTGGATGAAGCAGGTGATTAAAAAAAACCCCAAGCCACTGGCAACACAAGAAACCAGGCACAACTCTGGTCCAAACTGCATCTCCACAGAGAACACTGAGCCAAAAGTCAGATTCTGTTGGCAGCACCTCAACAGAACTTCAGAATTTGTTCCAGTTTAAAGAGATTTTACAGAGACTAGATCACAAAATTAATGATCTTCAGAGAGCAATGAAAAGAATTACAGATTCTAAACGTACTTTATTTTATTTGTGGTTGTCAGTGTTGTTTGGCTTTTTAGGTTTTTGGTTCCTTCTGTTTTGTCTGTATTTGAGAGCTCAGAGGTGCCAACATGGGGGAAAGAAAAAGCACCGTGGAAACCCTGGAAATGGCACAGCCATGATCAGCGTGACTCAGGAAAAATGCTGTCCTCAGGATCAGGCACAGAGGCAAAGACTCCTAGAGAGTTAATAATACTGAAATTACTTCCTTGAATTTTCATTTTTAGCTGCAAAATATAGCAATTTATTATCAGTTGACACCACTTATATTATTTTGCCTCTTATTTCTGGAAATCAGTGAAAGAGATGGGAAACAGAACATATATCCTGATCTAATTCCTGCAGTTCAACTAATCACAGGCAATTAGTTTTACGTCTATAATCACAACAAAAAATTTACAGGAAGAATTTCAACAATTACTCTCCTGATCAGTATTATTCAGATTATATAGCTATTAAAAGCAAAATTTACAATAATCTTTTTATGTGTGTTGTCTGGGGAAGTTTAAGAAAAACCATGATGAACAATAACCAGGGTATAATGAAAACAATAATGCAGATGGAGATTGACCTGACTTTAGTCATACTCTGTGCATTTGAAAAGCATTAGAAACAATCAATAGGGTTCAGGTATCTAATAGACAAATTCAAATTTCCAGCACTTTCCTGGACACACTAACGAAAAGCTGTTATGGAATACTAAATTAAATGGGCAACAAAAGCAGACTTTTTAATTCCTAAAAATTGCAGTATAAAAGTCATAAGAAAAAATTTAAAATGAGAATAAATTCATTTTAAGGACCGTTATTTCTAGTGTTTTGCCATTCACATCCAAATTCTGAAAATAAGAAATAGCAGATGCTTGGAAGCAGGATCTAAAACCAGAATAGCATTTTATTGCAATAAGAGGCTGAAAAGGTATAGATTAGTGCTGAAATAAGAGAAACAATGTAAGGAATATTTTTACCAGATGTGATTTGCCAGGAACACTACAGGAGTTCAGAAGAGGTGTCAGGAACTCAGTGGAAATGCACCTCTTAAATCTACAGTCACATCTGCCCTCTTGCTTTCACAAACTGATTGTTCACATGGCAAATTCTTAAATATCTATCCCAGTGTCCTGGTCATTTCTCAAACAGACTTCCTAAGAATTTGGATCCATATAGACTCTGATTTTACAACTACAGACAACAGCATCAGAAAGCTCTGCTGGTTTCTACTGGAATCACGTGAGTTTAAACATCCCCTTTTTTCAAAGAGCATCCAAAGGTATGGGAGGATGCTTTTAAGTAAGAGTTCTAAAATTCAGTATCAAACCAGACATCCAAGTCTTAGTCTGATGAGGAAATGATGCTTGGATCTCTCTTTACATCAGTTCCTTCTTCACCTTCTGCCTCTCTTGTCCTTGTCCTGTCCCCAACCACGATTTTCCGCAGCTAATGCTGCATGCTGAAGTGTGCACAAAGGCAAAATGTGTTCCAATGGAATTCAATAAAAAAGCTGTTCCCCTGCATTAAGCCACCAGTATTAACCTTCTCTAATTCTTTTAATGTACTGCTCTTTGATTAAGGATTTTTTTATTGTACTATAATATTAAATGCTCCCCATCTGTTCAGGAGAGCAGTGCCATTCTTCAGTGGCATGAATAAACTGAGAAGGATTTGCTCTGGAGCCGTCTTTTGGGGGTTTGCTGCAGTTGGCTGATGCTCTCATCACAACCACTGCATAAATATAACTGAGTGTATGTGGCAATTGGCAACAGAAAAAAGAGTGGCACTGATGGAACCCTATGGATAATGTCTGAACGTGCTGGAATGAGACACAGAGTCTGGTCTGTTTCCCAGAAAAATCCTTCCATTAGTGATATTGCGATAATTTCCATGATTATGAGGATTTCATTTTGTTAAGGCAGTAAAAGCACACCCTCTGAGTTTTATTTATTGTCTGCTCTAATTTTGTTATTTCAGTTTAACACATTTATGTTCCAAGTGTAATAGTGTTTTGAATTCTTGCCCAGCTTACATCATAAAAATTCATTTGCTAAGATGGCTTTCTTTTATTATCTAGTGTCTTCTAAAAGGACAAATATAATTCTGGCATTTTACTTCTCTAATCGTGTTACTAAAATATATATAAAAAACCTGTTAGAGATTAATGCGATCTGGTTGTGCAGATATGATAGAGTTCTTAACACCTAGAACCTTCATTAAAAAATCCAGTTAATGAAGGAGAATAATGACAATTCCCCATAAATCTAGTTTGATATATGAAACCACCACCAAAAAAAATAAATCTATCACTAAGAAGCAACATGAAAAAAACATTATTTTCACAGTACCTCAGATATTAATTTAAAAGAGAAAAACTTGTTTCATACAGAAATTTTGGCATATTTTCCTAGCCATTCCTTCAGAGTCAAGTGATTAATGTCATTAAATGCACTTAATATATTCATACGACTTACATAAAATGTACGTCCATGGATTACAGGACGAAAAAATTTAGAGCCTCAAACTCTTCCTCTAAAATAATCATATTCTGTGCATCATCTTTCCTTAAGAGTGGAACTGAAGTTGATAATGGCAGTGTCTCCTGGACACTAAAGCAAACTGGGGAGCCCTCCACCTCCGTATTCCTCCAGTCACGCTTTGTAACCTGGCTGTAAACTCCTCGTTCTGGGTTAGAATTCGATGTGACAATGACTGGTACCCCAGAATCAGCTTTTCTCCTTAGAGCTGCAGCCCGCGGCTGCCCCGTGGGGTACCACCGGCCCCGCTGGATGCACACACCGATGCCCAGCCTCCACCCACGCCACTGACTAAACATCGCTCCTGTCCCTCTCAACTCGCAGCTCTTTGTTTACAGAAACCGCCCGAGGCCCCTTGCCCTCCGCACCAGCCAAAATTCAGCTGTTAATAGAAACTCCTCTCGACAGCCTGCAATGACCTCCTCCTTTGCAGCCTCTGATCCATTACTAGACTTCCACACCCTCTGACCCGTCAGTCACCCTTAACATTTTTCTCCCTTATTTATACTTCTTTTCATGCTTCTGCTAGCCTGACTTCTCTCACCTCACCTTTTGCTTCTTACTCTGCCCATGACCTGGCTGTTCTTTCAGCTCTTCCTGTGCAGAACCTGTCTCATTGCCCATCCAGTTTTCACTGAGGTGCCTCATTAGGCTCAGTCTCTGACTGATCACCTTTTCCCTCTTCACACCAAGAGCACCTGTAATAACTTTGTCCAAAGTTTTGCACAAGGATGTCAATTCTGACAATGCTAATTCAAGGAGTTCATTTTTTATGCTCCAAATAAATCATTAAAGTTAAATTTTGGACACCAAGCTGTTGGTTCAGAGCTGTTACTGCTTCAGAGAAGAGCAAACAAGAAACTTAATGGAAAAAAATCAGATTTTTCTCCCACAGATGATGTTATCTGTGACTCCCAGGAAGGTCTTTTGAAATGTTAATGAGCTCTATGAGATTAAGGTGTCTTGAAGACACCAGAGGCCTTCATGAATTCCTGCAGTAAACAATGACTTAGTGAGGATATGGTACTATGAATAAAGATGCTGAGTGAAGTCCAGCCTCAAAGGGATCAGTGGTGAGGTATAAAAGGTGCCCATTTAAAAGGGAAGCTGAAATATTCAGCTTACCTAGCTGAATATATGATGGCTATCTTAGCATGATTTTTAAAACAGCAGAACTATATTTAGTGAATGCTCCACAAATGGAACTAATTAATCTGTATTTCAAGTATTTTATTCATAATTGATAATTGTCCATTTCCTGCAGATCAGACTAATGAGGCAAGTACTTCATTTTGAAATTATTTTATAAATAGTTGCATAAACTGGCATGGCTACTCAAACTTTATACTCAGTTGGAAGATCTAGACTGCTCTGTATGGATAATAATTTAGAGAGGTGGTGTGGTAGGTGAGGGGGGCAAGCAAGCCTTTACCACACATTGCTGATAATACAGGCAGGTAAAGGTGAGTTCTAGTTTTACAGTTCCATGGCTACAACCTATCAGAAGTCTGCCCAGACAAAAAGCTAAGTAAACGTTCAGAGAGAAATGGAGAACCAATTTTTCCTTTTACCCTACTATTTACATTGCTGCTCTTCATCTCTTGAATCTGGTGGGATTTTTTTAATCACAGCATACATGCCATTGCTTACTTACTACACCAAACTCTACCCTGGAGTCTTAGTATTACAAACAGAACAAAACATACTAGCTGAGAGTAATTATCTCAGAGCATTTCTATAAAAAAAATGGATATAAAGAAGATAGAAAGTCTTCAGGATGGTGCCTCTTTAATCACCAAAGTCTCAAGTTTCTATCTGCACAGAACCTGCAGTTGAATCAGTTCTGCTGCACAGAGTGGCTCGAGGGAATGCCATGTTCTGCTCCCATACTTTTGGGGCAAAAACCTGGGATTAATGCGTGTAGTTACATGAAAGAGGTGACCGAGTTACAAGGAGCAGAAAGTATGGGTAAAACCACTTTCTGCCCAGTTTTGATATTCCAGGCCAATATCTCCCTTCCCACTTTTGAAGGGAGATCCTTTTTTTCCCAAAACTGCTTTTTTTCTGTCCATAAACAGAGGGGAAGCAGGCAATACTCAGAGAAGGAATTTGAGCCATTCTAACTCCCTGTCAGCACACACCTGATGTTCAAAGCTGTCTCCAGCCCACAGCACCTGCTCACAGGGCTGTGTTTCTCGCCTGGTTGGTAAAGCCTGTGTAAACCTAAGATTCAGATTAACAATATGCCAAAAGATACATGAAGGCAAATTAATTAAATTTGACTAACCTTGCCTGCTAAAGCTGGTTTGCACTGAAAATGTCTGGCTGTTATTGGTACACATATTTGTAAATTACCCGCACGATTTTTCACCAATATAATCTTCCTTCCCACTGACTACTTTAGAGAACGCCAATTCTTTTTTAATTAAAATTCAGTAAAACCAAACAGACCAATTTAAACCTTGTCAATACCACCCCTCCTTTCAGGCAGCCCAGTTTTAGACAACACTGATACATCACGTGTTTTGAGAGAGAAACCTCCAATTAAGGTAATTTGTTTAAAGATCACAAACTTCTAAAGATCATTTATTTAGAGGCCCTGATTTAATCACAGAGCACTGTTTCAGCAGCTATAAAGCACTTGCTAAGTTCTAAGCTGGGGTAAAACACCTTTAAAAGAAACACAGCTTAATAAAATTAACAGTTTCATCTAATACTCTTGTAGCAGAAATCAAACACAAACACCTATTTGGTGGGACACAATTATATCTATGGTTGGTTGGTTTTGGTTTGTTGTTTTTGGGGTTTTTCTTAATAATGGAAAAGTCTAATTCATTGAAATCAGGACTGATCTTTCCCTTGAAATCAATGACTCCCATATTGCCTACTACGGAAGATCTGGAATTTCTTCTGCTTTCAGATAGCAGTGCACATTCATCACTGAGTCTCTATTGGTAAAAAACTTATCAAAATACGGCCATTTTGAGGAAAAAACAGCTCCCACTCATCCAATCATACATTTTGCTACACTTGCAGCAATTTTTGCAAACCCTTATTGCTCATATCTAGAGCAAACATTTTGATTAATTTTGGCTATGAATTGGAAAGAGAAAAGTGCTGAAGAATCTTTACACGCTGCTTTTGGAAAGTTTTATGTTTTATATTTTAAACATACCTCTGTATAACTGTAATAAAAACCCAGCAAGATCACAGCTAACAGAAATTAAAGCTTAGATCTTAAATGTAGGGAGTTTGTTCATTTTTTAAGAATTCTCTCATTTCATTGCATTATTTTCTAATTCACCAGCAAACCTTTCCTACATGCTCATCCTAAGAAAGAAATTTAATCTACTTGAATGCCTGACAATCTGCCAGAACTCTTCTGCTAAAGCTTTCATTCAGAATTATATTGAAAAGAGAAGCTGAGTAAAAGAGAATAGAACTGTGAATGCTTTGAGGCATTTTCCCAGTATTTCTGTGTTTATCCACGTCTTCTATGAGACACAAATCAATGGTAAAAGTGCAGCTACCTGGTGCTATTGTCCAAATCAGCAGGCTCTAACTTTTGATATTACAGGCAAGAAATGTTTCTCACATCCTTTTCTATTTTGTTGCTTAAAAAAAATAAAAATTCAAGGAGTCATTAAAACTTGTCAGGCTGGCAAGGTATTACAGGAGGAGAGAGAAAACATGCTGTGCACAGCACAGTCTGTTTCTCACAGTCAGAAGTCAGGGTCAGTTGGAGGGAAAAGAACTGTAAGCTCCAAGGAAACATTTAGGTGGAAGTTAGGCATTTTATCACTTTTACCCTTTTCTCTACATGCTTTGAGCTTTGGGGGAATGGAGGGGACAGGGAGAAGTGTTTGAAGATGCTGGTTCAGAGTCAATTTAATCAACTTCACAGTTCCTGAGACTTCAAGAACTTACAGGTCCCAATTTCAGCTGGATTGATGCTATGAGCCCAAATTGATAAAAGACATGGTACTGGAACAAGCAGGTCACATCATTTCACCCTCAATGACATGCCAAATGTCAGCCCCATCACCGGAGGCCAGAAGAAATATATGACCACAGAGTGTCCACAAAATTCACCTTTCCTGCTCTCCAGGAATTAGTTCAGTCCCACTTGCTGCAATCTCAGACACCACAGGCACAGCTGACCTGCACAGCTCCCGAGTTTCACAGCCACTGCTGATTCCAGCTGACAGAGACCCCGCTGTCTTTTTGAGCCTCACTGTGCCCTTCTCTCCTCTTTTCCTACCCCTCCAGCAGCTTCTGTTATTCTCCCCAGGAGGTGGAGATCTCTTGCATCTTCCAAATCCACTCTCCTCGACTGCAGCCTACCATTCACCCTTCTTAAGGGAAAGAAAAATAATCACTCTTTTCTCTCTCATCTTTCTGGCTTAGACCTTTCCTTAGGTCAAAGAGAGGTGGAAATTCTTTGTGTAAAGCAGCACTATCATCCTGATGAGTGATAGTTGTTTGGGCAGCTTATTTCACAGCTTATTTAACCATGGATAGATCTGAGTCATTCTCCTAACACAACACAACAACACGGAGCCTGAGAAATGCCTGGAGCAGCTGGAGCAATTAAACAAACACTAATCAGGGAGTACAGCCCAGATCTTACCCAGCCGAGGTGTGGGGACCTGAGAAGCTCCCTGACCTGGAAAGCCATCCCAGGAGCCAGCCATCCCAGGAACCTGCCATTCCAGGAGCCAGACACCCCAGGAACCTGCCATCCCAGGAGCCAGCCATCCCAGGAGCCAGCCACCCCAGGAGCCAGCCATCCCAGGAACCTGCCACTCCAGGAGCCAGCCACCCCAGGAGCCAGCCACCCCAGGAGCCAGCCACCCCAGGAACCTGCCATTCCAGGAGCCAGCCATCCCAGGAGCCAGCCATCCCAGGAACCAGCCATCCCAGCAGCCAGCCATCCCAGCTCCAGCTGGAGCATGTGGCAAACCACCTCACACTATGTAGGTTTGAAAAGAGCAGCAGTAGGCACATGGGAAAAATATGGGATTTGTAATAACTCTGCTTTATAGACAGGAGAAATAATAATGCTAGTTTCTTCCAGCTGTCCACTAAGACAGCTGAGTTCATAAACAAAAAGTTCATAATCTAAGTGTAATAGATTTTACTTCCTCAGGCAACACAGGGCTATGGAAGTGTTTAAAATGGACTTTTCTCTGTGTAATCAATAAAGCTTTCACAAAGATTGGTTCTGTTCCAAAGACTTTTTTAGATGCTTACGCAGGACTCCTAAACACCAAATAAGCCTTTTATCAATTTCTATGTTATAACTTTCTCCTACTCCCTCATAATCCCTCATCAAAGTACACAGAATGTAATGTTGAAAGAGTTATTTTAAATCATAATAAAAAAAAAAGAAAAATCAACTCATTATTTTGTAACTCAAATTGTTACTATATGCAACTTCAGTTTTACTGAAGAAGTATTGCTATTTTATAGTGCATTTCGTGATAACTGCATTTGAAAACATATGGCCGGGCTCAGAACCTCCTAACTGCCATTGGGTGTTTACTGACATTACATGGATTTCCATCAAAAACTGGAGGTTTAAATGGCTAACATAACCAAAATCAGGATATCTGCATTCTTACTAAAATAGATCAATTTACAAAGTTTTTGGTTTGGTTTGGTTTTTTGTCTTTATCGTACAATTTTATCTGTCACGGTAATCACGAGGCAGAATCTTAACTGGGCATGCCCCACCTAAAATTATAAAACCTTAATCTGGGCTCTTGTGTACAGTAACTCTAATCAGTTCAGATGGAAATGTATTACCCCTTCTCCCACAGCAGTGTTTACCCCCTCATCACTGACCACAGGCTCTGGCTGGGCATTTGCAATAAGCAATCAGAATAATTTTTGCATATATTTCAGAATAATTCATCTGACTTTCCATGACTTCTCCAGGCTTCTCTTGTGGCTGCAGAGGTCAAAACTCCACTGTGCTGCATGTCTGTGTACAACAGAACCAAAACCAGCTGTCAAATCCCCCACCCGTGCCCATTTTCCCAGTCCACATGCACTTCCTGCCCTACTAAAATCAAACTGAACACACTGCTAGGCAGAGCTTTTGCTCTCAAGAATTCTCTTCCTCTGCTGAAATCATTATCCTGAATTTCACCCCGAGAAAATGGTCCAGTGGAGAATTTAGTGGATATCTTACCATTCATTCCACAATGCTGAAAACTGCAAAAGTACTTTTCATTACTTTTGCAATGAAAAGTAAGGGAAGCTGGATAGTGCTAGGACTACTTAATGTGTGAATGTAACATGTGGCTTCCCCCACATTCCAGCCATTTTCCCTAATAGAATTACAGCAACAGGAACCCTGAGTGTCCATTTTTATGCAGTATTCAGTCTCATTTCAGGGAGTGAAAACTTGTCTGAATGGGAAGGAAAAACAAGCACCGTGAGGCTCAATCCTGCAGGTGCTGAGTACCCACCACTCTCATGGAAATCAGCCACATTCTGAGAGTTTAACCTGCTCTCATTCCTCTCTTGACTTCTCTTGCAGAAGGAGATTGCACAGATGAGGCATAAGGAATGAGACCAGATTGTCTGCAGATGGAAGCCATGATGGGATAAATTAGGGAGGGAATTTGAAGTCTAGTAGCTGCTCTCCACTACTCCCATATGTGGCCACATTTAGTCCATACAAAAATATTCCTGGTGTGGAAATTACTGTGCCCACAGCAGAGCTACTGCACAATTGCCATGCAGTGGGAACTGGGACTGCTCAGCATGTTTTACAGCTGGACCCATGCACTAATTCCATTTTATTCTAGATAACATGTTTCTTTAACATGGTTAATCGCCAAGTAAATATTAGGCTCTTTTTCATTAGTAGCAGTCAATAACTGGTTATCTCATATTTCTGATCTGATATTTTTAACATCTGACCACTGTCTCATTACCTTCCCCTGCCAAGCACATACTCTTGATCTACCACTTTGAACTCTGAGGAGCTCAGAAAAGATTTGAAGTTTTTTTTTCTCTCATCTGTGGAGAAACTACTAAAATTGTATATAATCCGCACTGAGAGGTAACAGGGACTTGAAGAGCTCTAGCATTTTTTTTCCCCTCTGGGGAGATGTGGTCAATGTGGTCACAGGAGAGAAAACAGAAAATGGACTGTGGCATCTGTAGAACTTATATATTAAGAAGGCAGAATATTTGGCAGTGAAAAAGTAAAGTGATCTAGAGCAGTAGTTTCAATTTTTTTCAGCTGCTGATTTCCACAGCCATTCCAACACTCAGGAGGTGCTATCTGTAGCTGTGACATCTTGGTAGCACATTTTTTCACTCCACCATGAAGTGCCTACTGTCCCTTCTGTTTCAAATGTCACCATTACCATGTTCATGTCCCCTGAATTAACAGCAGTAGTGCTGAGCTATCCTGCAGTATGTCAGGATGATTAAAAAGCAGCAGCCAGGGCTGTCTGTATTCACCATGACAATCAAATTACTTCAGATTCATTAAACAACAATGAAAGAAATATCTTTGGATTTCTGGGCTGCCACAAAAAAGTCCTGTGATTCTGTGATATTCCCTGCATATTCCCTGTCCTAGAGAGTCATTTTGTCTCAGTCTTCCGTTGCCTAATGCATTTTATATGTACTCTAAAAAAAAGATATTTTTTTACACTCCAAAAAATTGCAATGTTAGTGAATATTGAACCCAGAGCAAATACTTATGAGAAATGTGGGCCAAGGAACACTCCTACCAAGGCAGACACAGTTATGAGAAGTTAAATCATGAACTGCTTGAGATTCACGTGTAAGATGCTTACACTGAAAAAGGAAAAATGCTACACTTGATTATATTAACAATAACAGTATGTGTCAAACCAGCACAATAATCCTCCTACTCTGCTCAGCAATGCTCAGGCTTCAGCAGCAGGACTGATATGGTTCAGTCTGAGACATGACATTTTAAAAAGACAAATTGAAAACCAAGCAGATGAGAACAACAAAGATGACAAAATGGCTTAGAAAATACGATTCAGAAGAGTTTATGCTTTGCATTCTTTTCACATGTATAAAGAAACTGGAACTTGAGATATATCCCTCAAAGAAAGACGGAGTAAGAAAAAATGGTAGTTTCATTGAATGCTAAAATTGCTGTGTTTATCACTTTCTGTTTAATAATTTGGGTGAAGACAAGAAAAATGAATGGGCAGAAAAGTGAGGTTATCTTCCCATTTGTTATGGCACAACATCACATAAAGATGTCATAGCTGTGGAATGTGAAGAGGTGCATACTGAAGGTGCTCGGAATGCAGGAGTATTTTCATGTGTATGTCCTGTGGGGTAAGTGAGCACCTATTCACTATTCAATTATCTACCCTCACTCTATAAACACAGGGCTGAATAAAAGGCCTTGTATCTCCTGAAAGGGCACCATTTCTCTTCTGGTCATTCCAAGTTCTTCTATAATGTTCAGAATGATGATTAAAATGGTACAGGAAATTAATTTCCTTAAAAAAAAAAGGAAGACAGAACACTTTAGTGTTCTGTCACTTTTTTGTTCTCCTCCTTCCTTTCCCAAGAAACACTTTGTAGAAGAAAAATAAAATTAAAAAAAAGAAAGGTATCCAGTGCTATCAAAATTAGTCCCTGAATGTTTCATCCTGTTGTCAAGAACTGGAGAGAGCATGAACAGCCAAGGTCAGTCATGGTCTCTGTGGTCCCAATCCCTGCAGGAAAACCAGCTGCAGTGGGGAGGAATGAACACAGCAACAGTTTACTCAGAAGTTGTACTTCTTGGAGAAGGTTTAGTGCCCAGGGCATTTTCACAGCCTTCAGCTACCAAAATTCATATGTTTCTAGTAAATGTGTGTAAAATGGGATTTTTCAGAGACTACTGACTTGATAGGCAAATTTCATAGAGATGGAAAGAACTCATCCCAGGAAAAGATTGCTCCTCTGATCTCAAGCCTCTGCTCCACCATACAGAGGATACGAGATCATTTGGATTAAATGCTTAAGTGATTTTATTAGCACGGGTAATAAGAATTTTTCCCTAATTCAGTTTCAGAAAATGGCTATTTTAGCTGAAATAGCAGGAAAAAATTATCTAAAAGGAGACAGCGGATGGGGAAGGAGGGAAGGTCACAAGCATTTCGAACATACAAAGGTACCTGAAAATAAGGTCTTACAGCAAAATGTGATGGGGGATCATGACAATAAGGAGCACTAACAAGTCCACCTTTCCTATCTATGGAATACCAATTACTGGATGTAAATATGACCACTCACAATCTTTTTAAACTTTAAGGCTGAAAGGAAATAGCCTAAACTGAGTGGAAATCTGACTGCAGATGAGAAAGCATTGACCGAAACGTAGCAATACTCACTCCTGGTTTATTGGAAGGGCTGCGTGGGGTTTTTTTAGAAATATACTTGTGCAAAACTAACTCATGCATTTTGAAATAAATTTTTTGCTACTAGACTGTCATTTAAATTCCAATTTTCCTATTATTTATAGGCGAACTTCCATGGAAAAGATGTTATTGGGAAGAAAATTCTGACCTAATTCTGTAGTCACACACTGTCCCCCTCCTTACCCAGGTCCCCTCACAATGACACTTGTGTGATGTTCCCTTGTTTATCTTTGGCTACCAAAGGGGACAAGAACATTATGGACTGCAAATGCTCAGAGTAACAACAGCAACAGATGTTTATTGCTTCGGGGGAGTCTACTTCCCCAGCACTAAATTAAGTGTTTCAAAATAAACAGATAATAAACCATGAATACCAGGCCATAGATCTGTCTTACCTAAAACAATGTAACCACCTGGTAATTCCTGCATGTTTATTCAGGGCCGGCACTGTAAACAACTTGATGGTGAATGTTTGTATTCATGATATCCAAAAGCAGACAAGTAGCTCTAATGCATCACGGAATTTAATGAACAAATGTCTGACTGCAGGGCCCGAAAAACAAGTCTCAGAAGATGAAAAGCTTAATTTTTGAGTCACTACTCATAAAAGGTTATATATATATATATATAGTGAGATAAGGTAAAACAAGAAATTGAAAATTACTTAGCAAAACATAAAATCTTGCAGTTTCTGCAAACTTCAGACTTGGACAATTTCTGTAATTATTTCACTGCTCTTTTTTGAGGACTGCTGCAAACTTTGCCACGTTTAATGATTAGAAACTCACTTCTAATTTTCAGAGTTGATTTATACACAACTAGTTGAAACATATTTGTTTGTTCTTCTGCCTCTAGTAGTCACACTTGTGAAGCCTTTTTAAGATGTCTCTACAACACTGTCTGTCTGTCCTGTGACTAAGCCTGTCCAGCACTTTTCTACTAAAAATCTGCCACTCCCCTCCAGGCCCTCTGCACCTCTCCTACCCCATCCTTCCTTTGTGGGGGACTCAGACTCTACATGGCTTCCCAAGTGAGATCCCACCAACCTTTTCCAATAGTATGAATATTTTTCTGTTGGAATTACCTTGTTGGATGGGCTCTAACAAAACATCTGCCTTTTCTTCACTGTCTTGGTGTGCACCTTCTGGTAAAGCTGAGGATCATGGAGTAGGCTGTCATTGTAAGTCACTCCAAGACATCCCAAAAAATGTTTTAATAATCTTTGTAAAATGGAATTTTGTTTTACTTTTGTCAAATCTGGTTTTAGCCCTGTATTTCTTCATCTCCAAAGTATGACTGTTTTCTTCATCAATCCATTCATTCTAGTCTTTGGGGGTTCTTATTCAATCCTATACTTTTCTGGAAATGATCTTCTCATTATTTTTAAAGTTCTTTGAACACTTTGCCTCCCCTTTCCCAAACTTTTTGTATCCATTTGTGATACATTTTCCTCTTTTGACTCAAAGAAATTCCAGTCTTTCCCTGTTTATATCCATGCAATTGACTTAACACTAAGAACTCCTGTGAACCAAAATATGTCCTGTTAAAAGTGACAACTTCAGTCACTGAGATTTTTTTGCCTATAGTTCTTCTCACTTACAATGAACCAACTCATACTTAATCTGGATTCTATATACTTTACTTGCTCCCATTTTCCTTCCCTGTACTAAGCTAAGCTTTCAAGACATGTTGTGGATTCCACCCTGCTGCTTTTTCAGTAGTACAATTCTATATATTTTCATGAATTGACCAAGTTCCTCCATTTTGCCCCTTAGATTAAAAGGCAGCCTCTTGCTCCTGGTGACACTGCTGCAACTCTTTATCCAAGCACCACTCTCACCATTAACAGGTCATTCTGTCTCCATGTTGCTTTCTCCCATTTAGGAATATTTAATTAATGACAGCTTTTCCCAGTTACCAGCCTTTATCTCCAAACATGGCACACACCCCTGAGCCACCCTGCAAGGACAGGCCCTTTCTCAACGCTGACATCCAGTCACACCAACAGGGATGTGGGGCCATGCAGGATCACAGAGCTTGAGGCTCAGCAATGCATTGATTAGGCCAAAGTCACAGTTCAAAGTGGCATTGACCAATAAACCAACAAACTTCAGGCTATTTTATCTAAAAAAACCCTGCTTTAGTTTACAGCTGAAAAATAATTTTTATCTGTGAAAGAAAAAAAGATTTGTTTTTCACTAGAATTTAGAAAGCCAGTGAGAAGAGCAGAGAAAAACATATCAACAACAAAGCAAAATTATACTACAATAAGAGAATTTTAATGGGCTTTCCTGTGAACACATTAATCTCTTTGCAGAATTTTTCTGTTATCAGAGAAACAACACTGTTTGCTTCCTTTACCACTAAATTCAACTTAGACTGATTCCTTTCTTAGCAATGTTGATAATAAGAGTCTGGTCTGATTACTCAGTAAAACCTAACTTTTTCCCCTTAAAGAAAACAAATATATTTTTTAAAAAATTAGTACAAGACAATCCAGATAAAATATCGACTATTTTTACACAAATGTTTAACATAAGCAAAGAAAATTTCTGCTGGCGCTAGATACTGTATTTTCATATACACAGTGGATGAAGAGAATCAAATTAAATTAGAACAGCAACAGCTGGAAAAGATCCAAAGATTTGCTTTCCTTCTTGATACACCCATGGTTAGAACTGTGTGTACTGGTATTTTTCTCTGTTACTATTTATTTCCCTCCTCATCATTACTGGGCTTCTTATTCCCCCCTGTGTGCTGTCTCTGTGCTCTGACCACTACAGCTGCCAGCTAGAATGGTCACCTTTGCAGTGTCCATCTCTGCTATTTCCATCTTTATATACTGCAACAAAATATGCAGCAAAATACACAAAACTGAGCAAAGAAGCAAACAGGAACGAGAGACATGCTAGAACCTCAGATTCCTGAAAGAACAGGCACGATTTAATGGAAATCTGTTTTCTTTGACTCATAAAAAGCCAGAAAAACTTGGTCACTTCTCTTTCTGTTGTCCTTTGACAGAGATATGATATTATTTAACATCACAGCCTCCCCATTTCTGGACTTGGCATACCACCAGCCCCCATTCTACTCTGCAGTCTGATTCAAGTTCTGTTTTTTACTCATTTCCCATCTCCTGTTCCCCTCAATGTCAGTAAAAGTCTCTTTACATAGACACATATCCATGTCCTGCATACATAGGAGAAACTGTTCCATACTTCCAATGCACTTCTTGAGCTAAAGAAACTGGAACTGCACACATTGTTCTAGATGTGGACATGTATTTTAATAATCTCTATTCCTTTCTAATAACCTTTAGTGATTGATTTGAATTTTTACCTTTAATCGATGAAGGCGATCAAAGGAAACGAAAATCAAATCGCAGTAAAGGCATTTGTAATGGAACAGTTAAGAGAAGTGGAAAGCAGTAGTTTCAAAATTGAATTCCTTAATCAAAATTCAGGACTCCAGAGCTGTCAGCAGGCACAAATGTTTTTGAAATGGATGACAAGATGGTATACTATCAACAGATACTCTCCTATATTGCAAAAACAAGCGTAATTTATTTTAGAGTGGCACAGCCAGCAGACTGAGGAAAGTTATTATATACTCAAGGCAAAATAAGCCAAGTGTGCTTTACTTGCTTGTTTTCAATTTGGCAGATTTTAAATTCTTTTGACAACAGAAGAGAGGCTGAGAATAGAACTCAATTTGTGAAGCTGATTGTAGCATTATTTACAAGCAAAGAAATAACGTTGGCTGATTATCTAGATAGTGTTTTTTGGCCTAATTGGGATACTGAAAGAGGGCAGAGCTTCTTTGGTTTAGCTTTAAAATCTTCACTACCCCACGGATAATGAGTGATGCTGTTTCCATGGAGAATAGTCCAGAACTTTCCTCACTGCCAGCTCTGATTTCCTGTATAGTGTTAAGATCTTAATGCAGCAGTGCAATTTTAGGGATTTAAACTGAATATTGCTTCATAGATTAAGCAAGAAAATAGTGTGACTTTCTGTTATTCAAATGAATGTGAATAGGTAATATACTCATATATATCCAGGTAAATTTTTTGGCAGATTAAAATAATTTGACTGCAAAAACCTTTAAAATTAACCTACACTTACTTCTGCACTAATGAAAGCACTTCCTCTCCAGGGAAGGAGATTTTCATTAAATTCTTATCTCACGTAAATGAAGAAACACATTTTCCAATACAGAATGAGAGCTTCAGTGCCAAGAAATCTCGCTCAGTTTGACTATAAGGAATATTTTCTAAAGATGCATCCTGGATTCTTTCTAAAACTATCCAGATTTTTCACTGACTCAAGTGGTATCTTTTTTGCCACTTTGAGAATTGACAATGTTGTATGTGTCAGAAGATCCTAAATGCTTATTTTCTTATGACAACTTACCTCTGAGATAAGAAATATCCACAACTGAGGAGCTTTGCCTGCTGCTTATCTCCCTGTGTACGAAATCCCAGTTAAAAACTGTAACTTCATTCCAGGCAGTGGAAACTTTTCATCTCTTTTAACAGGGCCAAGATACACCCACACACTTTCCCTTCACAGACATTCTGTAGAGTCCTCCAAATAAACAGAATTACATTCTACACATGGAATATGCCAGGACAGAACAGTTAAGAATTCGAAGAGCCACTTTCATACTTAAAAAGCACAACAAATTGGTACAAAACCTTGCTGATGTCATGTCCCTGATGGAAAAGAACCATTAATGCTCTGTCCTAAAATTGGTTGCAGGACTTATCACCACAGAAGGCAATTGGATTTAAGTGGATGCACTTAGCTACAAATATTTTCCCTAATACTGTTCCCATTATGGAGCTTCATTGTAGCAGAGAGAGGGAATTTATGGGTAAGGTTTAGAAAAGAAAGATTTCAAATCTGACGCACGAGGTGTGGGCATACACAGAAGAAAAATAATATTGATGCTCATGCTTTAAAAATACCCCAAACAACACTAGATATTGCCAAAAAATGCACTTAACTTTCTCAGAACAGAGGTGGGTCAGTCTAAGGCAGCACAAACACCATGTGCTGGGGCAGGAAGGGGAATCAGAGGTACAACTGGTTTGGTTGGAGCTCGGCAGCTTAGACAGAAATGGGAAAATGGTCCATTTTTCTGGAGTTCACTGACTGCAAACTGTGTGCTTGATAACATTAGCTATTTTTCTTGCTTTATGCACATTGATTTCCAATCCACACAGCTTGGGATGTTCTCATTTGTCTTCCAAGGGAAAAATCTATCAGAAACCTTGTTGTCCTCTCCTTTGAGGAAAAGGAAGAAAGATCAACCACTGCCTTTTTTTTCTTTCCCCCTGCAAGCTGTGCAAGAGTGAATTAGAGAAACTCACGTTCATTATTGGAAAGAAAGATGCTTGAAGTTGGCTGGTGGTGGTTAGTTCTGGTTTTGGTTTGGGGTTTTTTTGGTTTTTTTTGTTTTGTTTTTTTTTTTTTTTTTGTTTGTTTGTTTGTTTGTTTTGTTTTTTTTTTTAATTGAGAGAAATGTGGAGTTCATTGCAGAGTTCACTAACTGCAGTGGAAAATGTGACAATGGAAGAATCACAGAAAAAATTAAAAAAAAAAAGAAGGAAATGTGGCAGGAGCAAAAAGACACAAATTATTGCAGCAGAACTCTTAAAGACCTGTTTAAAGAGTTTTTAAATATATTTTAAAGGCAAAAAACATAGAAAGCTGTCTTAAAGCATGAAGAAGTTTTTCACAGCCATTTAAAATGCAACCTGATAGTGAAAGCAACAGTGAATAAATAGGATTCTTAAAGACAAGAACCATGGCTCAGCTGAAACCATTGGGGATATCACTGAGATCAGGGTTCAGAGCAGCAATTTATAAAACACTAAAATACATTCGTTTGCAACATACTGCACAGTGTGGTTTCATTCCTTTCTTTGATACTTGAATTAAAATCTTCTATCAAATACTTAACCAGATGAAGCCATGAGGGCTAAAATACTCAACAGGAAAGACAAGGAAGGGAAGGTTTGGACTAAGCAGCTAATGCTTGAACCAAGCTATTTGGGTCTGAATCATCTGGCCCACAGTTCTTTCAAAATAATTTTGACAGAGAGTTTTAAGAAAATTCTAATTACTCTGAAACTCTTCAGTAAAGTGTCTTCATTTAAATATAGCAAACATTTTTTGCTACCAGCCTACAGAACACAGTGATTAATTCTTTCAAGCTTTCTGTGAGCACCATCTGGCCGTCATGATTGTTGCTATTTTACTTATCAACATGTTTTAACAAATTTTCTTCTGACAATTTAGTCTTTGACACTGTCTTTTTGACTGAGAACACGGGGTACTTGGTATTCTCACCACATTTGTGTTACCCACAGCGGGTGCTGGAACCTGTCAAGTGAGATGGAGAATGCATGAGCAAATTTTGTGTGGGGAAACAATTTCAGATGGTGCTTTCTTCAAAGGAAGGGAGAGTCTTTCAATTCAAAAGGGGAGTGCTCGTTCTATAGGTGTTGGGGTACCCCTGAATGATTCTGAGAAGGTATTTCCTCCTCACTGAATAAATTTACATTGAATTCAAAACCAAAAAAGCTTTGGAAGAGATGGGAACACCCATGTCAGAGTAGTCATTTATGCTTAGGATACCTCCAAGTTGGAGAAATAATAAGAGGACTCTGGGAAATGAATTTTTGGGAAGAAAGGTGACCCATCTGAAATACAAGTTGGTATGGAAGGGGAACTTCAGATAATGTGAAATTGCAGAGGAATTTCCCATTAAAACAAGTAAGTTTGTTGTTGATGATAGGTATGATCTCTACTTGGAACTAATTTTTACCAGCAAGAGTCTGTGTCTATTACAGATAATGTTTAAATTAGGTATTTCAGGGAAAAATTCCATACTACAAGTCATCACCTGGTGTTACTGAGCCACCTGCCAGCAACAGTAGTTGAAAATAGAAAATTAGGGAGAATTAGAAAAACACATGAAAAACAGTCTAGAAAACTCAGAACAAGGGCTGGGTTTAAGCCTCTCAGGCAATTTACTTTTTCAGCATCAGGAGGCTTTGGAGCACAATTTCACAGTTTTTCTGAAGCACTCTCTTAAAGGTGCTGTGAAATAAAAGCTGCTGTTTTAAACCTGTTTGACGATTTCATTAATCTCTTCCTGTTTTTATGATCAACTCAACAGCAGAACAATTCCCCCATTATCTGTAATCCCACATTGTTAAAGGAGCATGAGTCTCTTGTGGAGGATAGATCATAAAGACATATTGACAAAAAGCAGCATTTGGATTTCCTTTTTCTTTTCATGTTTTCCAAGCTTTGTGTTGAAACTGAATTCTGTGAGACTCCAAGTGTACCAAGTCAAAGTGGTTCAAACAAAATAAAATTAACACATGGCTATAATTTAACCTTACAACACAATGAGAATGCCAGTGTACTCATCCAAATGCATAGGGACCTCAGTGCTTCAGAGCATTTGTGTGATCTTTTTGAAGAGAATATTGCTTTACAAAAAAACTGAGAAAATGATAGCTTTTTAAAGTTCAGATTGAAAAAAAATTGTATTTCAACTAGATTAAATCAACAGGTTTAGATCTGCTGGGAAAAAAAATGAAGCTGATTAAGAAAAATAACCAATGTTTACACATACTTGTTATTTTAAGATATTCACCCATCCTGAAGCTGATTAAGCATAAGTGGATTCTGTATTTCAGATACGGTCTCAAGATGATAAAAAATCTCTACAGTCCTTCTGCAATTCCCAGAGCTCTGCTCAGAGGAACCTGTGTGACATCCAGTCAGAACAGCCAACACAGTAGCCCCAGGTGTTTAGTAAGTCACCTTTACTGCCCACAACCCAGAGGAAGAAATATATTCCCTTCAGAGTGGCAGAATTTGACATAAAAACTTCCTAACTCACCCAACTGCACACAATTTCTAGAAAACTAAGAGAATAACTTGTAATATTAAATTAGTGATTGTGATAGCATGTTCCTTGCACCAAATACATGTTTGAAAAGAGCCTTCTTAAGAACATCTTTTTAAAAGATATAAGACAAAGGATTTCAAAGATACATACACCAGATATTGAAATATCACATATATTCAAAGGCCAATAAAACAAAGTATTTAAAAAGCCTATTGTAATCCCACACTTTCAATGCACAGGCACCTTCTTTGGGCTATACTGGAATGTGGTTTTAATGAATACCCAGAATAAGCAGTTGTCTTGTACTTTCAGGGCTCAGAATTTTAACTACTGAACTTTTCTTTGTTTGAGAAGTCTGAAATCACAGGCATCTCCCACTCATAGCTGCCTGAGGATTAATATAAAAATTGACTTCAATCATTTGCATGCTGATTTTTTCCCCAAAAACATATTAGGAACTAAAACCAGAACTGTGTTGACGGTACAAATTATCCAGGATTCCAGTTCTGAGCAAAAGCACCTCCTGTGGCTCATGTAAAGGAATTTTATAAGATAATTGCTATCCTACTTCTCACTGTACATTGAACTTTCAACTGCTTGAACATAATCAGCCTGATTATGCTCAAGCATTCAGTTGGGTAGACAATTAACTGCTTAAAAACAAACTGACCCAAATATTGCACACTGGTAAAGGCACAGATTGCAAACACTGATGGAAAATTGCATTATTTGATAATTTAATTTCTCCTGCAAAAAACCACTATAGGCTGCTTAAAATTATTTCAACTAAACAGAACCAGAAGCACAAACAATGGCAAAATAAAACCCTCCAACTGTTTGAGACACCCAGAAGGTATCAGCAGTGTATGGTGAAGACAGAAAGGGCTGAGGAATATTCAGTTGAATGGATCCCCTTAGAACACAGGGAAGTGCAGACATACATTTCAGGTACTTGAGACTTCCCAACTCCACTGCTCAGAGGCATGTCTGTGAAGATCCAGATTTGCCTGCAGTTAACCCAGCCTGAAATACTGTAGAATGTCACCTACAATAGTTTTTCTTGCTTGCTTGTCTGCTGAAGTCATCATGTAAGGAATGGACAATGGTTCTGTATCGTGAGCCTTGTGTTATGAACAGGGAGGAAGAAAGACCTAGATGAGTCTTAAGAAAGGATGTGTCTCTTCTTATATCCAGTTTCCCTTCCTTTATGTTATCCTTTGGCAATGAGTTATGATGAAAAAGCAGTTAAATACTCAATTTTATATGAGTCATAAAGTCTTAGAGAGATTAACAGACTTATCTGTTAATTGCACAGTAAACATTTCAGTAATATCACTGCAATAATTCAGATCTTTTGACTGCTTCCTTTTAACTTCATTTAACCTTTCTGAACATCCACTTATCCTCTCTATTCCTAGTTGAATATACAATAAAGTATGGAGGCTTCCTGTTTTTGAGAAGGGTTCATATTATTTCCTTAATTTTTAAGTGGAAAGGCAACATTTCAACAAAGTAACAATTACAACACATTTGCACAATATCTTGTTTTGGCTTTTGGGCTTTCTTTGTATGGCTTCTTTGGGGGAGGAGTATTTGTTTCTAAAAGGCACCCTCCTTTTCTAATGGACACTTTGACTTCCATAACACATACAGGGCAAAAAAAAAAAAGAAAAACATGTCTAGAAATAAGGCTGGCACCCTGCTGCACATTTCTTATGGCCTTGTTTTCTAGCTATCCAGCCACGTTGTAGTTGGAATGCCTCCTGATCATTTAGAGCATCTAGGTAGAAAAATATACAAAGTCAGATGCCCAGGATGACAGAAATTTTACAGGCAACCAGCTGGGAAATTGTTTTGAAAGTCAAGTAGGAAAAAGAAAGTGAAGTTTTTCAGCCTGCTAAAGCATAAGGGCTACAGTGATAAAATTAATAACTGGCCTCACTAGATTATAATCTCTGGATCAGTCTAAGACAAATGTCCTTTTCCTAGAGTTAGGAATGAAAATTGTATTTTTTGCTTTGTGTCTGATACCTTTGGTCCCAAATGAAGAGTACTTTTCAGCATGAAGCTGTCAGCAACTAATGGGAAATTGAAGATGTTACATTAATTGAAACAGATCATCCCAGTTCCTTTCACAAGTCAGACTAGGATTCTGAGAAGCTTCATCATTAAAATTCAAAGAAAATCAATTAAGAGAGGCCTAAAGCAGACTGGAGTTCCCAGGGGCCTCTTTGCATTACTGCAAAAGGTAGCGAATGTCAAGGGACAGAAGATGTCAGTCCCAGCTCTGATTGCCTGGGAAAAGTTCATTAAATAAATTAAAGACTCACACTAAGGAGTGGAGGACCAAGGTAATGTGATTTTGTTAGCCAGCTGGTTCAATATTGACTCATATAAATAACTGGATTTCCAGTAATTTTGGCTAACTGGAAGCTAAACCAGACATAAAAATACAAAATAAACACAATGAAAACTTTATCTTAATAATAACAACTAATTATACTCTGTGGATAAACTTCTTAAAATAAACCTCTTCATCTGTTGCAAAAGTAAGGCATCAGTTGCAAGAATGGACTTTGTTAATTTTCATAAATAAATCAATTTTAGAGGAACAAGTGAGACAGATAAACTGTAACTGGAGCAAGATTCAGCCACCTCATAGTGGCAATGTTGTGCTAAAGCAGTGGTGAAAAAGCAGAGGCTGACCAGTACTTACCAGGCATGGAAAGAAGTCACTTTGTGTAGCTGTCCACAGGACGTGGATGAAGAGAACATCTGTTCTCTTGTTGATTTGGTCCCCATAAGACATTGTGATGGGAGCTGTGAAAGATGTTCCCGTCCATGTGTTGGGGTGACAAGAAGGAGTCATGCTTTGTTCCTGCTGGAAGCTCCTTGAGAGGGCTACGTTGAGTTTCTGGCTCCAGGAAAATCACAAATGACCAGTAATTTGCTAGGGTTTGTAATCTACATGAGGACTGTGGAAACAATGAATCAGAAAGAATGCTGCTGTATTAAAGGACTTGCTGAGAGATCACGAAATGGTGCCAAAGCGCATGTCCTTGTGCATGAGAGACACTGAACATTTCCCTCCTCAGTGGAGGAAACTCAATTCTCTCACAGAAAAAGTAGCTCATCATTACATTTCATGAAAGCACCCAGGAAAAGCAAGTGTTCTGAAAACCTTAACTACTCTGCTAATGATCTTTTTGAGATGGATGTGCTCTCATCCCAAATTGACATCACCTTAACAACGGGCTGTAAGAGCCACAAGCCTATATGGAGAGTTAAGTGCTGAACTGGCCATTCATGCATGCCCCAGCATGGCAACAGGAAGCTGCAGTAATTGCAGGGCCACATTAGGTGCCTGAGTGTTCTTTCATAGTTTCCAGGAAAAAAAGAAGTTAGTAAGCGTTACAAACACAGATACCAATTAGTATAATCAAGCATATTGTCCCACAGGCTCAATTTAATCTTTTTCCTAGCAGTGCAGCAATAACTGTTCTTCCTAACATAATTATGTTACATTCAGTAGAGCATTTCCATCTACATTTGCTACCTTAGGTATATGCCAGCACTAGCATTCAACCTAAGATAAAAGTGCAAAAGGGATTTAAAAAATTGCCAAGACATTTTAATGAAGTAAATTAAATAAGACCATCTTTTCTACCTCAGCGATTGCATCTGACAAGAAAGCAAAGAGGAGCAGCAGAAAGCAGGTGAGTTGGTGCAGTCAGGGTTAAGGAGCAAAATGAAGTGTGGTGGTTACATACTCTTCAGTGTGGGAGAAGCAGGCAGGACAGAGGAACCATCTCTGAAATTAAGATGGAAGTTTAGCTTCTTCCTTTTCTGTTAAGATTTATTATTGGGTTGTCTAACAGGTTTCCAGACTATTTTATTTTATTTTCCTTACTTAGATCCATATTAATCAGCTGAGTCTCTGCTGCCATCAAAATTGAGGGAAATAACACTTTTTTAGCACTGCTTAGAAACAGAGGAGATAAAACTAAAATATGCAGTCCCAAAGAGCAAAGGAATTATGAGCTATCCACCTTCAATAAGTCACAAAGACCAGAATCTCTTTAGAGCATGTCATTTACTTTCAGCCTTGCACAGTGAGCCCTCAGCTCATCATGGATCAAAAGATGCCTCACTAAATTACAAGAAAAATGGCTGCATTCTGTTTAGTTGCAATCCTGTTAGTCATAACAAATCTTGTGTGCATCAGCTGAGCTCCAGGAAAGTCATACACAACAGCAACACCCTTTTTAGAGGCTATTCCAGTACCTCATCTAATAATTGCTCGGTGACTGGAGAAAACTTTTCCCTCCTCACACCTCCAGCAACAAATCTACTAATCTTTCAAATCCTAATTAAATTCCAGATCCCTATTCCTCTTAACACTGCTGCTTAAAACCACAGGGGGGCCCACAGGACAACAGTCCAGTCTCAGAAAGTGCTTTTCCTCACAGATCCCCCTCACACATCTTAGACTGGTGCTCTGGAACTGCAAAACTAGTCAGGAGCGCCATTAGAATTAGGGAAACAATTCCTTCTGCTGTATTAGGCTTGAAACAGTTCAAGGTATAGGAATTATTTATTGTTCATCCTCCTGGAATGTCCCTGTCCTTCAGAGCTGCAGCCCTACTGTGCAAAGCATTTCATGGAGCCAAAGAGAAATGACTGCAGTCCCAAAGTAAGAGTCTGTGAGGAATTCCTTCACACCTTGAGAAAATGAAGGAGCACTCACTGTTGGGCTGTAGGGTACAAATTCAGTTCAGATGAAAAATTTTCCAGGATGATCTCCCTCCTCTTTATGTTCTAACACAACTACAAACAAGCAAAATGAGAGATTTTATAAGGAATAGGGGATGTTTAACAGCAAACATCTAAACTAAGCCTGGGATGCTTGCTCAGCAGTTAAACACTGAAGGCACTCTTCACCACCTAGTTCATGTTCAGAGATTTCTAAACTCTACAAAATTAAAAAATTAAACAGAGAGCAATATAACCATATTTTAGTTAATTTAAATATATATGAGAACACATGAAACTAGGGGACTTTATTCCTTTTTTAGTGCCTGAGTAGGATTAGCAATTGGAAAAAAAACCCACTGAAATGGGTTTTGCCTCAGGATAGAATGCATTGTGCCTCAGGATAGAAACAAAAGGTAATTATTTAAAAACTAGAAAAAAAATCCAATCAGAATCATAAAACAATATGGACTGTGTACTGTTTTTATCACCAAGAATTCCCCATATAAAAGGCACATAAACCATAATTCAGAGGGAGGAAAACAGAGCGACTGTAAAAGTGAAATGGAGTTCTGATAAATGACACTGTATAGGATAAGGGTTCACAGACCAACAGAACAGCCCAGCACAGGCAGACTAGAACAGTGTAAATTCCAGTGGAAGCACAGGTGTTCCTGTATATTCGTCTTGTAAACTGGCACACTTACTTGCCAAGGCTGCTGAACTTCTTCTTTTACCTCTTAAACCCTCAAACCTCCCAGTCGTTTCATAGGAATCATTTCATCAAATGAAGACTGACCAAAAAATGTTATTTTCATGGTTTACAATAACATCAAGTTATGTGCCTAAGATACATAATTTTAAAATATAAATAACAAGGCAGCACATGTATAAAACTGGTATTTGAAGAAGTGATTAAAAGACAGGAAACTGAAGCCCAAGGTTAATAGAAAAACCCCATGATTAATATAACACAAACACAGATGGTCAAGAACATACTGAATTTTCCCAGTTTTGGGATATAACAAACTTGCATTATTAAAGCAAAAATGATTTCCAACAAAGATTATGTTTTCCAGAATTACACACCACTTGTGGTGGCCACTCAAGATCTCTGCATATTAGTTCAGAGGTTCACTTGGCACTAACCTGTCTTTCTGGGTACAAGCAGGGAAAACATTTCTGTTCTTATTTTTTAAGTACAAGATCCCAATAATATGTAGTTCAGTAACTTAATTAGAAACCTTTCATCTTTCAATATTTTAAATAAAAGCTACAAAAGAGCCTGTTTTGACACCAACTATCCTTAGTAGCAACATTTCACAGCACACAATCTGAAAAGGTCAACCTGCCAGGTAATAATCCATAAAATAAAAATTAAAGTGAGGGCAAGGAAAAACATGTTTAGGTGAAATAATCTTCTGCAAAACCAAAGGGATATTAAGATTCATCCTGTGAACAACACATTGCTCAGTTATGAGAGAAAACATAATTCTTAAAAATCTGTTCACTCCATTAAAGATAGAAAATCAACTACAAATCAGGTGTTAGTTTGTTCAGTACTAGACATCATCATTATTACCACAGTATTAGCATAACAATCAAACAAATGCATTCCAGATAAGCATTTTAATTCATTTACTAGTGTCAGCCAAGCTATGCTTTGATTCCATCAATACATCCTGTGGCAAAAAGGTTAAATTATGTTTTGATCATCATGTAAAATAAGCTCTTTGACTCGTGGCTCACCAGAGACCTCTGAACAGGAGGCAAAGATCTATATCAGTTTGCCTTTCAGAACTTCTAATACATCTATTACCTTCCTGTGGGCAGCTTCAGAAAATGGGGGAAAAACCATTCCAAAGAACACTTCCAAGGATACCACACAGCACTACGGACTTTTTCCAGGCATGAAATTTTTAATGGATTATGTGAAATAACACAGAAGCAATTCCTGTCCAGAGAAAAGATTTAAAATGTTTTTGCTTCGAGGACAATCACTGTATGTTTAAAACTTCTGGTGCTGAAAACTGCATTAGGTCCTCAACATTGAGTAATCAATGTCCCCACAATCTAAACTGTGAAATTACTACCTCCCCAAGGAGAACATTTTCAGGATTTCCAATTCATCTCAAAACCTCAGGAAAATAAACCAGCAAAATTTTCCTGAGATGACATTTTGTTCTATTATCCTTCAAATACTTATGAAAGCAGACTTGCATGCACTAGGACAGCTGTTAACGAAAATCTGGGCTAAAAACCTATTAAAAATGGCAGTGTGCATGAATGTTCCTTTCCACAGCAGGCACAACCAAATGCTCCTTGGAATGGCCTAAAAACTGAGCAGCCCTCATTGGCACAGCCTCTTCTCCAGCCTACGGGTGAGAGACCAGCAAGGCAGGGCCTTCTCAGACACAGGCAAGGACAAGAGAGAGCAGATGCCAACCAGGAGCTGTAGCTGCACCAAGGGAGGTTTGGGTGGGCCATTAGGAAGCACTTTTGTCCAAAAAGGGGCATGAGATACTGGAACTGGCAGCCCTGGGGCACACTGGTGGAGTCACCACTGGGGGAGGTGTTCAAGGAAACCTGGCCCTGGCACTCAGGGTTCTGGTCTGCTTGCCATGGTGGGCATGGCTGACATATTGGACTTGAACTCACTGGCCTCTTGGAAGCCAATGCACTCCGTGATTCTGTGACATCACGGCTTCTGGGGACAGCGCAGTGGCTGGTAACTACCAACAGCCGTTGCCAAGCCACAGACCGGGCAGAACTCGGCTCAGAGCAACAGCCACAACCTGTCTGGTGGTGGCAGTTCATTGCGGAGAGCACCATGGCTGGCCACGGCTACTCCTGGCTCCTGCAGTTATACCTGCTGCTGCTAGCGGCCCAGCCCCTCGACCATTCCAGCCATCCCAAGAGGGACATGGGCACCTCGGCTCTGCTTCCTGAGGAGCTGGAGCTGCTGGACATGGACCTCAAGCCATCCCCATGGGTGGACACGGTACTGGTTTCCTGGACGTTCTTACTGCTGGACCTGCTGACCATGGGCATTTTCCTGGGATGCTGCCTTGGCAGAAGGCTCCGGAGATACTGGAGAGAGGTGAGGGAGAGGGCTCAGGCAGGCAGGATGGAGCCTCTTGGGCAGCCCTTTGGCCAAGGCCTCGCAGCAGAAGGGGGCTGACCCCTGGGTGTGAATCGCACCCAGGCTGAGCCCCAGGGACAGCACCAGGCAGAGGTGGCCGGAGCTCTTCTTGCTACAGCCTCTGCCCAGGGCAGCCCGAGAGGCCTCAGCCCGCTCTGCCCCTTTCATCAAGATCCCTGTGCTTTGTCTTGCAGGAGAAGTGCAAGAGCCCCCCGGCCTGTGCCGTGCCACGCTGCCGCCAGGGGCGCTGCTGCCGCAGCCGCGGCTGCCCCAAGAAGCTGATGCAGCTGCTGCGGTACAACCGTGCCATGCTGCAGCTGTGCCTGTGCTACTGCTCTCAGCAGAGGCACAGAGCCAAGACAGCAGCAAAAGGGGGCATCTGGAAGAGGAGGAGATTCCCAGCCTCCCTTCAGCGCTGACTCGCCAGCATTGCAGAGGATGTGTGACCACTGCCCAGCCCGGGCACTGCGACATCCCCCAGCTCAGGCATCAGAGAAACCCCCGTTCTTAGGCGTAGGATTTCCCGCCACCTTTCCCGCAAGAAGTTCAAGTTTCCCTTTAGTGTTCCAGTTCCAAAAGTTCAAGATTTTTAGGCATAAGGTTCTCACCCCGTAGTATTGTAGTTACCCCCAGCTTTAAATTTTGAGAGAAGTTAATAAAGTTCATGTTATGCACACGTTGCTGTGTCATTTCCTTGACATTGCACCTGAGGGGGGGCACAGGAAGTGATGGGTTTGCACGGGAGCTCCAGGCCGCCCAGAATGGAGGGCCTGAGTGCACCAGCAGGGTTTGCAAGAGTGCAGAGGGCAACTGGAAAGAAGGTGGTGGACAGCATTGTCCTGCCTCCATCTTCCAAAGAAGCTTGGATTTGATCCCTGTCTGCACTGTGCCAGGGGGCCTGCAAAGGCCACAGGAGGTGTTTGAGTGGCCCCCAAGAGTGCTTGCAGGACCCTGGGCCACCAGGGAAGGAGCTGGATCGTCCCTGGAGTGCTGTGAAAGATACCCAGAGGGGCCATGTCTGGGGCTCAGGTAAGAGCTGCATTGAGGCAAGCAAATGCATCCAGGGACTGCCTGGGCTATGCCAGCCATCGGTCTGGCAAGGATCAGTCCTGTTTTATATCTTTCTGGGTTTTTTCTTTTTTTTTTGGATTTATTTCTTTGTATTTGTCCTGTTGACCCTCAAAATGGGAATCAGAATTCATTTACCTTCAACACAAAACCTGAGTTGCTGGGTTTTTTTAGGAATTAACCATATGTACTCCCTGCTTCAATGACTTCTCTCTGAATTATTCTGCGTCTGGCTCCTTTACAGCACCATCAAACACCTTTGTTAAAATAGAGATCCCTCAGTGTAAGCAGGAAAATCTTGCTATTTTCTGAAGAATGTTAACTTTGATGGCTTACCCAGTTTTACATACCCAGTAGGAAAAAAACCTAGAGATCAGCTTTACAATTTCAAAAGCTAGTTCCTCAGCTCTTACTCACCAGTTTCATTATTGGCAGCATTCAGCAGTGATACCAAACAAGCACAGAAAACAAATGGAAGAACAAATGTAAATCAGCAGCAGCAGACACCACTTACCAAAATGCATTTTAAATCTAGTTCTAAGGTCTCTAAGAGCAAGTTCAAGTGTGTAAACAGAGGCATTCACAAAGAAGGGCTACCAGTTGGTAGTTTTGGCATTTCCTCTGAGTTTCCTTTTCATTTTCTTATCTTTCACTGAAATAAGAGAAAAAGCCAAACAAATGCAACCTCTCAGGCAGAGAAAAGATGAGGTTGGTCTTTAAGAAAGCATTTTCTTCTGCCTGTATGATAACCTATTGGGAAAAATATGAGCTTTTAGCAAAATGTCACTGTGCTGTTGCAGTTGTTCTACTACTGTGATGAATAACAGGCACGTGTGTAAGGCTCCTGCAGTTCACTTTGTGTGAGGGTCACTGCCTACTTATCACTGTAGGGATCACTGGGAATAATGACAGTGGAAAACGTGGCAGGAGCTGGATAAATACATACTTGACATTTCCTTAGCAAAAAAAAATCCCCTCAAAACAAAGCTATAAAAATAGTTTGCCTCTGAATTAGGAGAATTTAAATTAACTATTTTATAGTTTGCTTTTGGTTCAACATTATTCATTCTGAATTTGAATATGCATGGGGTACGTACTTAAAGGTAGCCAAAGCTAACAACTAAATGTCTATTTATTTGTACATAACCTATGCTGAAACACACCAAAACCCAGTGTTTTGATTTAAATCTGCTTGGTATTTACTTCAGTCTTATACTCTTTAGATGATTAAATACGTGGGTAAGTATATTCTTTGTTTCATTAACAATGTATTATTAATTAAGAAGGCATGGCTTTATTAGTCACTGCTGATACCAACATGACTCGGATAAGTTCAGTGTCCTGACACAAGAATGTTATAACAGCAGCAATGCTCAATAGAGCCTCAAAAATAAAGATGTAGTTCAAAGTTTTTCAGATATCCTACAGTTGCTAAGACATCTCCAGAAAGAGGAGTAAACTGACAATAGCACAGGAAATTTTACACCCATTTCTTTTTTTTTTTCCTTAACTTTCTTGTGGGCAACAGAAAACTCCTAATAAAGGGAGTGAAATGTAGTTTTTACACCTGACTCATGAGTCATCCCCTCAGTTTCAAACTGCTCCGATGGTCAGTGGAATCTTGGAAAAGGTCAAATCATCAATATGAAATTTAAATTGTATTCACAAAAGCAGGTATTTTTTTCTCCATTCTCCTCCCTCCCCAAAATATATTAACACCAAGTAAGAAAGTTTTCATTTGAAAGATAATTATTACAAAATTATATTTGGACATAAGTTCACTACAATTTCCAGAGAAAGAGAGAGAAGAACCACTATCAAACTCACTATAAAATCCAGCTCATGCTTTCCCCAAAAGCCTCATTTAATTTGCTCAGGATTTATAAAACAAATTCACATAATAACATTTCACATACTTATGTTAAATACCCTAATTTCTATCTGAAATATTCATAATTATTATGCTTTTCAGAAGTGAATTACAAAGTCTTCTGCACCAACCTTTCCAAAATTTGATTCTAAGTGCTTGCAAGTTTTTTCCCTTCAGAAGCAAAAGCAGCCTCAGGTGTCTCAGGATCAATAGAAACTAAACAACAAAGGTTGACACAGTATATTAAATTGTCAATAAAGTCAATAAATATTTTCCACTTTAAAGATAGATATCACCAGCTTATAAATTTTGCTAGTGCAGGTTTAGTGAAGAAAGAATAGGTCTTTACTGCCAAATCAGTTATGAGTTGTTCCACTTTACTGCCAGTATGATGGGAGTATAAACACCATATTCTTCATAGTATCATCCATGAAAAAGTCTACTTTAAAATTAAGTCTGCTTTTGAGTTTGACCAAACAAATGAAAATTCTCTATTAAAACAGTGATGGCAACATGGCCAGTCTTTGCAATGAAAAGCTAAGAACTAACAGTAGATTCTTGGTCAGATCTCCAAGGTTGAGTGTGCATGGTTATTGTGATGGCCTGGCCCTTGCTGGCAACCAAACTTCCCCCCATCATTGCCTCATCCTCTCCTCTCAGGAGGACAGGGGAGAAAATAATAAAAGCACAGAACTAGAAAGCTCAGGCTAAGGTCAGCGAGGTCACTGATGAAACAGACTTAACTTGGAATATCTTACTTTTAAAGAATTAAAATGAATATTTAATTATATTATTATTCATAATTATTAGACAGAGACAGCCAACCTGACCTCAAGTAGCTGAAGCATCGGGGCCAGGCAATGCACATCTTCTCAGGAGCTAATTTAGCCATCCTTCTCAAGTGAACTTACCTGCCCAGAGTTCCACACTGCAGTTGCTAGGCTGCCAATAGAAAATATCTCTGGCCAAAAGTCAAACCCCAATACATAAACCATATTAAAGGAAGAATGAAACCTGCACCATTTGATTGACCTTCAACACCCTGAGAAGATTAAGAATTTCCCAAGATTAAGGAGTTGCCAAAACACAAAGCAAAGGACTGATTTTTATGGATCAAATTTTAAATAGGCCTGTAATACTGGAGTTCTTAGATTGCACATGAAAGAAGGGAAAAAAAAACCCACCCCAACCTTCAAATGCAATTTCAGATCCTTTGAAAATCTGGTTTAAAAAGAGAGGAATGGATACAATCTTCCCCTCACTTGGTGATTTTAATGGATTAAAACCATTTCAAGTCTGTGAAAAAAGCCCTATCACAGTCCCAGTCAACATTTTCTTCCATTTCTTATTCACATTGCTACTTCAGGGCAGTCTAAAGAACAGCAAATAAGGAAATTAAAGTTGCAATTCAAACGCTAAGCTCTGGAGCCCCCTTATGCCTTCAAACAACTACACGAAACAGAAACTTTATGCTTAATACTCCCCAATACATTTAAGTCATTTATTTGCATATCATTTGGCTGCTAAAGCTAGAACTTGCATTTCTTAATATTAGCAGATGGGCCTGATTCCTGCCTTCTCCTGCTGCAGATTAGCAATGTTGACCCTGACTTTCTGGATCTTGGCTTTCCTCTCTGTTAACACTGCTCTTCCTAAATCCCACCTAAGGTACTAAGCAGCCACACACTCTGAAATTTGCATTGTTGATATCTGCCTCTCAATGAGGATGCTTTGCAAAAACAATTAGGATCAAATGTTGCACATGCCTGCTGCAAAGAGGAGCTCTCTGGGGTTTTTACTCCTATTTTTAGAGCATTCTGTTTCTAATGCCATGGCAGCTGTGTACAAATATAGAGAATCACCTCGAAGCATTAATAAACAGACGCAACAGAAAACAAAAGCTGTTGCATTTCCTGTGGCCATTTATGGGTGAAATTACATGTGTGAAAATACTGCAATTATCTAATACAGTGATATGTACATGTTTCCAAGTAAATATATTAAAAGCAGATTATGCAGCATATATTTGTTACCCATTTTAAACTATTACTAGAAGCCAGAGAAAGATTTATTTGATTGCCTCACGGGTTTATCTTCATAGTTTACAATGGAGCAACTACTTTGCTTTAAATTCAGCTTTTTTTCCCCCCCCAACAGTTTCATCTACCTGGTCACCAATCTGATACGCAACAGAGTAGCACCAATGGTGCAAGGAACTGATTTTTAATTACATAAATGGACCTATCATGTGGCTATGATATTTCCAGGTCCTTTCAGACTGTGGACTAACAGCATACATCAAATATCCTGCCATTCCACCACTCCCTTGTGGCATGTACAGCCTCAGCTTCCACACAAGTTAGAACAATGCACTTTTACTTTGATGCAATGTGGCTGCTGGAAGTGGGACAATGGAGTCATCAATTTGTATTTGGTAGGTCAGTATTACCCACAAGTTTAAAAACTGTTATAAGAGGCAAAGTCTCCTCAATCCTGCTGTAAGCAAGAGCGTTTAAGAAACCCAACTCCCCCAACTGTAACTTGCTTCAACTTTATAGTATTTACTTTTTTAGATAACAAAGGGTTGTTTGCAGATTATTGTGGATTAAAATTAAGGTGTAACTGCAGGCCTGCATATTGATCTCAAGTTTGATGGTGTGAGGAAGTTGATGTTCTCCTTATCCATCCCTGCAATCATCATTATGCACTTTCTCAACTATCTCTAACAGGCATTTGTCTTTAACCTGAGTAAACTATCACATAAAGTGGCTAACAAGGAGAATGGCTGCCTTCCACACAAATCAGAGTGGTTCAATTTTGAAGTGACTAGAACTGTGTCAGCCTTCAGACCCAAATATGTGTAGCCCCTGTGCAATACAAAAGCTCTTATGAAAGGCTCACTCACAAGATGCATGAAAACTTTCCATTCCCTAACACTTCAAAATTCCACCCGAGTAAAATCTCACTTTACAACAAAAGGAAAATATTTTAGTGGTGGTGCCAGGGACAAGGTGAGGATATATATGGTACCAGGAAGGATTCTGCACTAACAGATGCTGAGTATCCCACCCAGAGACAGACACTCAGAACAGACTTCTACAAACTCAAAATAAACTTGGCTGAGGTAGGTTTCAGTCAACAACTTGGATCCTCCAAAGGCGAAAGTAAAAAGCAGTTTAGTCCTTCTCCCCCCTCCACTCCCTTTCTGGGTCCACTCCTCCCCCATTTGTACAAAGAAAGGAAGTGTCTCATACAAAATGAGGATATAGGAGCTTCTTTCTATGTTCCAATTCATCAAAAAATGTGAAAGAAAAATCACTGCTCTGCATCTTGTTTACATCTGCCATTTTAAACTGTGCTCTGAGTTTAGCCATGCTCAGAGGTACTTACTTCCTAAATTTTACTTTTATTTCCCTGCTCAAAAAAATGTTACCACAAGTAAATTTCCCTTTGAATAGTCTGTCAGAGAGGAAGAAACAGTGTTTGCTGTCTGACACCAAATTTTACATCCTGTCCTTATTTACAGAGGCTAAAGGATCCCTGGAGAAGGCTGAGAGATGACATTTGTGCATCCTAGCAGGATTCCTCACTGCTAAATACCACTCCCTAGTGTTCTTGGGTTAGTAGATCAAAATTACTTTATAGTACTTGAGGGTCTGCACTCATTTGTGCTAAATGAATGTAAGGACATTTACATTAGGTTAGAAATGCAAACAGAAATAAATTGTCTCATAGGCTTGTATTAGTACCTTTATTTTAGGTGCATTATCAGATTATATGGCTGAAGATATCATAAGTTATCTACATTATGAACACACCCCTCTATCCCTTGAATATAGTTTCTAGCAATAAAATATTTTGTATGCCATATGCAATGGTGGCCAAAAAGAAACTTATTAAATGTCATCAAAGATAAGGGACCCTATCAGCATTTTAAGAGAAGTCTTATTAAGATGAAATTCTGTATTTCAGCTCATTGTGAAGTTATGTGACATTTCCGTGTCACATCTAATACTCCTGATCAATAATGTAATACACAGTGCACAGAATTCAGGGAGTGCAAAGATGGGTTTGTATGCATCAGTTATCTGCTGGAGTCACCATTATGAGAAACTGTGCTGTTAATCTGTCTTTGGATTTATGCTTCTTTTCCCTGCTTTTGATCAAATCTGTGATAATTTTTATAAGATAAAACAGAGAGGCCGGAAGAACAGCTCATCTGAATGCAAATGAGCTTTTTTCCCCCCCGATGTACCTCTCAAGGCTTACCTTTTATTACTCTCACAGCAAGCAGGACAGTGGTTAGAGCCAGGGGCTAAATCAGAAATCACTTGACAATCCACTGATAACATGGCATTTTTAGAATATATTCTCTGCTCTAAGCTCCAGTGGCTAAGGGTGAATCATGAAATTGTACCAGTCGATCAGCTTAGGATCTGTTTTCTACATGAAGACTTATGAAAATATAAGTGTACTTTATCACCTGAAACCAACTTTTATCTTGAACATCTACAACACACTACAGTCACAGGCCAGAAATACGACTGCAAGCAAATATAAATGAAAAAGGACTTTTGCTTACTAGATTTGGGGTTTTTTTGGCTTGCTTTAATAATTTGAGCTCTGCCATAATGCCAGTGATGCAGTACTAACAGCTGGGTTTCCCAAGAATTGTGTCATGTTTATTTAGGTTCCCAGAGGAAAGGTAAGGAGCTAAATCAATACCACATATCATAAAGCTGGGCATGCACATATGTACACACACACACACACTAAAGCCTTCCAAAGCACCAGCTTTCTGCCCCACCTCCAAAGGAACACAGACCAGGCACCAGAAGTAGCTGATGGCTGCAGGTCTTGTCTCTTTGAAGCCTACACCAAGTTGTTAATAATTCCACCTAAAATGCATTCTGCATGTACTGTTAACTGATAGCTGTTCACCTCGTGAGTTTTGCTGCTGCAGGGCAGGACCCAGCAACAATTTTACTACAAAATGTACTGATCTTACAGTTGGCTTCAAAACAATACAGGGACTTGCTTCTTTTCAAAGCCTGTCCAATTTCAAATTAAAAATAGAAAAATAATGATGCTTCAGATGTATCATTACTGTTAAGCCTTACCTGTGTTTTTAGCTTTTCTTATTTAATGTATAGGCTAATGAAACACATTGAAATGGGATTTCAAGGCAGGTGGCAGACAAGGTATGGGAAGGTATGGGTTGTTTGAGAATCCTCAATATCAGCAGACAATTTGCTGAAGCTGAATTATTTTTTCCAAGCAAAATAACCACTTAGTGTCTTGATCTTCCCTGGTGTTTCCAGACAGAACACTTATTAGCTTTCTAAGGATAGAGTTACTGGCTAATTGAATATATACATTAAGCAAATTAAGTAAATTTTAGGACACTTTGCTGAAGCAGTATTTTGAATTTTTTAGAAATATTTTAACAAAATACTTGCTTTAAAAAGGAAGAGGGTTTCAAATCACAATTTCACCCTCTTTTATCCTTTCTAAACAGCATTGCTTTCCTGGTGTATGGGTAAATGGTTAAAAGGAGTGTGGCACAGATCTGTTGTTACTGCTGACTATATCTTCTGCTACATTGCCAACTATCAGAGAAACAGAATCAAAAGATGGTGCTAAGAAAATTAGTGTACATTATTCCTTCTTGACCCCTGAGTGCTGAGGTTACACTTCATCTCTTCTATTATTCCTCAGTCACAGAAAAGAGCAAGGCTGGCCCGATTATATCTAGTCCAACTGCAAATACCATTTCTTCCAAATGGTTTTCACAACTTACACCTCTTTCAAGTGTGAAGTTTTATTCATTTGTAGGTTTTGTTTCTTTTCAGTCATAGGTAGCAAAAGTTAGTTCATGTGAAACAGAAATCAGACAGATACAGATCCATCAGCTTCAGGGGTTTTGGGTTTCTTTTCCTTTTCTGGACATGGTTAAGAGCAATTTCTGTATTTCTCCCCTGTAAAAACTAGCACAAGCTTTCCCAAAAAGCAGTTTTTGAGAGGCATGCATGTTGAGCCATAATTACATGTAGACCAGTGGAACTGCTTCACTAAAGGGGAAAATTAAAGGAGACTAACTAAGCAATAGGTTAACAAAAGGTGAGCATTAATGTGTGGATAGATCAATTTAAGTGCCAAGTGTCCAAGTAGCTTTCAAGGGTGATAATGGATTTCAGTACCACTGTAGGGACACATTTTAATTGTGCACTATAACAGTGCTGTTTGAGCCATTATATGACTGAATTACTACTATTTCTGTAACAACTCGGATGTAAAACTTGACTCTGGGCTGAACTGTGGCACTTAAGGCAATCCAGGAGGAAACTATTTTACACATTCAACACAATTAAATGTATTTTGCATTCCTGACATTACCATCTGCCAACCTTAAACAAATTCTGTACCAAGCTTCTTGTATAAAACCTATGCACTGGTATAACCCAGGCTGGTGTCTTTCAGAGAAGGAGAGAACAAGAAGGAAGCTTCAGCATGTGTCCTAAGAGGTCAGGATCCATGTGCTCAGTCAGAGAGAGCAGAAAACAAATGAATCAAGGAAGTAATAGGGAGAGAGAGAGGTAGGCTGACATAAACACTCACTGCACACTCGAGTTACACCTTGACAAATCCACATACAGACACAGCAATACCACACACAAACCCGCAGTGCTCCGTGGCCCTCCCAAGCAAATCAGTAGGTCTGAACTTCAGAAGGAATAAAGACAGAAATATCCCAAGACTTAATGGCTTCATCTGTCATATAGTGACTATACCCTTGAGACACAAAGTTCCTTAATCAATATTTACTTCTTGTGTTTCTGTTTTAAAATTAGAATGCAAGCACCATATCCATAAATGCAATGTTTCTGAAACTGAAGAGCTCAGATTCTCAAACCAATTAAAATGCAGCAAGCAGATTGGTTTTAACACTCAGTGGCATTCTTTTTATGGACTCTGATTCCTTCTTAGACCACACAGTTACAAATAATCCATGCACAGAGCAATTAGGTCTTTTTATTGTTTTATGGGTTACAGACTCTATGCCTGTGTAAGCGTCATAAAGTATTCTAAAGCACCACAATGCAACAAAACCCATTTAAATCTCTACATTGAGAGTAATTGAATAATTCTGATATTTAATTGCTCTTCTTCTGTCATATGATTACAGTCTTTTGAGTGAATCACACAATTACTGAGTCCAGACCAAAGAATGACTGCTACCCCAATTTTAGAAAAGGGCATCTTTAACACCTGCAAATGATGAAATGTGATGAAGAAATCGGACACCAACAGGAACATGAGGACCTGCAATTTTCACACAACTAACAAATCAGAAATGAAACAACAGAAAGTGACTTCCATACTTTTTATGGTAGAGCAGCAATAGAGTTTTGACTTATTTTGAAAGACTGATCTCGTGTGTTTATAGGATTCTGGGAATGCCAAGGGAGAGTTGGGTGACTGAAATCAGAGAGAAAACTCTGCTTCAGAGGCCTCACACCAAGACTCACATGGTTCTTCTCTTCTGTGCAGAACTTAGAAAAAAACTGAGGCAGGGGGAAGCTACAGAAAACAGAGGCACACCTGGCTGTGCCTTTATTATTTGCAGCTAAAATCTCTACTGTGCTTTCTCTTCTCTTGCAAAAACGTTATTTATAACCTTTATACTTTAAACATAGAGTAGGTTACACTGAATTATAGAGCATCTATAGAGATGTTTTAGGAAACGTTGCAGCAACGACTCAAATCTTTGCCCTCCTCTACGTAGAAAAGATTCAATATGGCCTAGGGACTTATATTCAAGGAGAGAAATAGGGTGAGAAAAACCTTTCTTAATAATTTTCCAAAATAAATTTAGACTGTGAAAGACTGGGAAGAATATTAATCTGTTTGATTCATACACACTCTCTTTTAAGACAAATTAATTATGCAGCAGGAGCATTTAGCATAAAAATACAAGCTTTGAAATGTGAGTGTTAAGTGTAGTACAGGGAAATGAAACTGATAGAACTGATTGAAAGAGATTGAAAGAGGCTAATTAGAAAATGTCTGGAAGTGCATAACTATTTGACAAGAAGTACTGTGGGCTTTAGCACATTATTAATGGTTTGCAAGATTTAGTATCCAATCACCTTTGAGATCAGTTTTTTTTCCCCCACCCAATTTAGTCTCAACTACAAAAATGCAAACCAGCAAATGCAACTGTTGTTTATAATGAGGTCATAAGCTAATTGTTTTCTTATTTCAAATTTTAGAGTAATAGCCCTAGGAAGAAAATGCCTTAAAATGAACATTAGCTCAGCAAGCTAAAGCTATCAACTGGAAAAGTGTGATCACATTGTTATCTGTCTTGGTTTTTCATAAAAAGTGTTCTGTGGGTCTTAAGCTCACTGAAGGTATTAATGCTCTGAGAGGAACTCCCTTTAGTAGGTCTAAGCAGATTGCATTACTGAAATGTCTTTTTCCCCAAGGAAAAATAGAATAGATAATGTTTCACTCCAGCAGTCACTCATTTAGGCATGTGGCTGAGGAATATTACTTCTCTCTGTGTGTAAGGTTCTGAAACCAGGCCTATGAGAAGAGTGACTTGAGACCAAACCACCAGTATTCAATGGAACTCATGTAACAGCACAGCCTTCAGAAATTAGGCAGCAATTTTATGCAAAACTAGAAGTTTCATTAGTTTCTCCATCAAAAGGAAACAATATTTTGAGTATTTGGGAGGTAGAGTAAAAGGATCAGTTCTGCATCCCCTGACCCCATATTTAACCTATTAATCCATTTATTAAGGAGGCTGTTATTGCCATTACACATTACAGCAGGCAGGCAGACAGAAGTGGATGTAGATTACAGACCTATTGAATCCATCTGCAGGGCTCTGCTACTTCTGTGAGCCAGGTCTTCTGATTTCCTGGAGAGCTTTACATTTCAGAAAACGATGAGAAGCGTGTTTTCTCTAATTTTCAACTCCACTGGTTTATGGTTGATCAAGACACAGCATTTGCTACTATTTGTTAATAATCACACTCTGGGCTTACCACAGAATTACAACAATCTAGCAAGAATCCCATGTGCAGTTGGGTACAATATGTAGATGTGCTTATATTACTTATTCAGAAGTAAATAAACAAGCAAAGGGACTAGAGTTTTATGAAAGCTCATGTTTTACATACTAACACAGTGCCAGGGTGCCAGTGGGAATATCAAAAGTAGCCATGTTTCTGGAACTACAGTCTCACACCTGTGAGAATTCTGAAGTGCATGGATCTTATTTTTCTATGGAAGTGTTAACTATTCACAAAGCCCCACTTCGAAATAACATTCATAGCAATATATCCTATGTAACAGCAATGTGATGTTCACTTGAACAAATGCTTGAAACATGCAGGCACTTGATGAAATCACTGAGGGAAACACACAGTGCAATAGAACATGTGTCATTCATGTAATTTTGCAAAGTGACTCAAAGGCTGTAATTCTTTCATAAAATGACTGGTTTCAGAATATGACCAACATAAATATGCTTTGTCCTGCTTGTTTTGAAAATCTGCAGTAGCACACCAGGGACTCAGACCCACACTGTGCCATGTCATGACCTAGAAAACAAACCAAATAATGGCACTGGAACTACTGGTATTTTGTTGGTCATGGATAGTGTTTATAATAATTTAAAGCACAAATGGCTGCAAGGAAGAAAAATGGAAGGCAAGGACAATAAAACACGGGGTTGTTTCCTGTGAGAAGTTCAAGAGCTGTCTACTACTCCAGCAGCAACCTCAAGTTAATCAAGTTCTACCAGCACTGGTTTGTCTGGAAGATGGAATGAATTCATGTCCAACAGTGCAAAACTCCCTGAGGAGTTCTTAATAAAACAATGAGGATTTTGTGTAAAAGCAAATGACAGAGTACACTACTTTTTAAGCTAAACATTGAAATAGGACTTATTTTCAGAGTGCTTTTCAAACATTTAAGATTTGTTTTGAAAACATTAAAGAAAAAAAGCTACTGATTGCATGTAGTATTTACAAAAAGTAGATGAAGTGGTAGCAACATTATGTACACATTTGCAACTGTTGCTATTAAAAGAGGAAATTATGAAATTTTGTTTCAACCCTTCTCTAAGGTTATTTTTGCAGGATTAGTTCAGTAGTGACTGCAATATTAGTGGGAGGGAGAGGGGGAAGTTGCAATGTTCGTGAATGATTAAGATTCTTTTTAAAAATGCTGCCATCTGCGTTAATAAAATGTACATACTTTTATATTGCATGGAAACCCTGAAAATGGCATTCACGTGGGCATGTTTCGTGGCCCAGGCTCTGTAAGGTATAAAATAGTTTGCAAAATACTGATCCTCAGTGCCATTCATCAGAGGAGTCAAAGATGCATTAGCTCTTCAAACTAATTGGTGTTGGGCATCTTGCTGAAAAATTCCACAGCAACAGTTTCTATAAGAGGTCTGCCTGTGAGAGTTTCCAGAATCATATCCCTTGCCTTTCATAGTTCAATAGAAGTCCTGTAGAGAATCAGCTATGAATAATCTTATATTAATAAATCCCATTCAGCTCTACGTTTGTGACCTGTACCACTGGAATTTAAAATCAATCTGTAAGTATTTGTTAGGAAAAAAAATAAAATTATGCATTACCTTATCGTTGTTTCCCACTGAAACATGCCTTTGTTCATTAGCTATTTTAGGTTGACTTTGCTTGGATTCTGTTTTTATTCTTGGACATAGTATGTTTTTGTGGTTACAGGGCTATTAAAAATGGTGAAATAGCAGTGATCAATTTTCCTTTTTTGGTCTCATCCATAGAGACAACAAAAGTCAGGTCAGAACTACTAAAAGAAACTTTGATCCTGCAAAGATCTTGAATCCAGGTTCTCCAGCTCCATCTTCTGGTACAAAAGTACCTAAGTAAAAAGTACTCCCACAGCTAATTTTCCCAGCTATAATGTCTTGAATATATAACAGGATTCCAGCAAAAATGAGCTTATCATTCATAATATATGACAACATCTGAGTTGGTAGTTACTTTACTGAAAGGCAATAATTTCTCTCCCCAGTTCTCACATATTTTCCCCATTTCTTCTAATTCCCAATATATAATGTAATTAATCTCAAAGATGCTTCAATTCATATCCAGGGACCAAATAAAAATCATTTTGGGATTGTATTCAAGATTGAAACAGACTCAAAATAAATCTTAAAATCTTCTGGGATTCACTTACTACAGATTTCCTGTAACATGCACAGAGTTTGAACAAGTCATTCCAGTCTGCACCAGAATACCAGAAGCAAATCAAAATCTAATCCTTGACTCCTTAGAATTTAAAGTTTACCAGGATTTCTGTGGGTTTATCCACATAACTCACTTTACAATGAACATTAAGGAAAAAACTCTGAAAATTTTGTTCTTGCTTCATGTGGTAAACTATATATGTAAGTGCTGAATATTCTAAACCATTCCAGTGCTAAAATAATTCAATGTTGAGCAAAATTAAAACACAGGAAAAGGCAAATCACTTGGCCCAATCTGGTTCAAACCTACCTTTTTAAAGCAATGTGTTACTTATGGTCTCTTTAGGATTAGGAAGTGCTTTAAGCTGCTGCTGTTCTCACTAATACTGCTTGAAGACCTTGAGCTCAAAAAAACCACAAAGGAGATTGGCCTCAGTTCACAAACAGCTCCACTGTGTGTGGCTTTCTGACACAAAATCAAAGGAAATATTAATCTCCAGATTTTGTAAAATTTGAGTCCTTAAATTTGCAGTCTTGGAGGTTAACTTAGGAATTTAGATGTCTGTTAGTCATTTTAATCATTTGTGATATTTAAAAGTATTTGTGATAGGAACCAGTATTGCAATATTCCACTACTGCTGAAGCTTTATTTGTTTGTGATATTTAAAATTATTCCTAATAAGCACCTGCATTACAATACTGTAGTACTGCTGCTACTGCCAATTTAGATTTAGCAAACCAGTTATGCTGTCAAAGCACTGAACCATGTTGAATTAAACCATTTGGTTTAGAAAGGTACAGGGAGAGACATCTGAAACCTGATGGAAGGTTCACCCCCATAGTTTCAACTCTTGTTTTCCTGCCCAAATCATTGTATTGTCCCATGAGCTACTGGAACAGCTGCTAGACTGGAAGAGAAAATGGAAGTGGTTCTCTTACCTGGCTCACTAAAATGCTTTGTGCTTTGAGGTTTTTGAAGGAAGAACATCATGGAAGATCACAAAGAACAGTGATGTAGAGATTTGTCCAGGTAGATGTCTACATTTTCTTGATGGAGGGCATTTGTCTGTAATAGAGAGTGCAGAGTTCTGTAATTTTAAAACAGTATTTGAAGCGAGTAAGGGAGAGGAGACCTGGGAATATTTTCTATTTGAATATAGCTCCCATTATTTTTGAACTACAAAAAAATTATCACTTCCCAGTTAGGGCTTCTTACTGTGTTGCAATGGAAAAAGCCAGCAAAGTAAAATGTTTTCAAATCAAAAAATGCAACAAGGAAAAATGATGGAGAAGAACAATAAAAGCACACTAAACAGTGGGGTGAATGCTTCAATAGAACTTAGAAGAAGACAACTTTTAAAAATTGTCTTCTGACATTTACTCTACAGTCACACCAAATTTGAAGCTTTTAACCCCTAGGAAGTCTCATTACTACCTGCCTTCCTATAATTTACTGAACACTGAATTATTTACATAAAACAGAATTTCTTCCACAGGAAAAGCTTGCATAGTACTTAAAAGTCTAAATAAATCAAGGGCTTCAGCCTAAATGTATAACACCCAAAAAATCCTTTCATCTGGACTGTATTACCTTATTCTACTACCTGTCCAACTGAATTACTCAGGTATCCACACCAGAAATGCTAGACAAGGTCTCTCTATGAAGCTATGATTTTTTTGATTAGAAAAAAAAAAAAAAAATTAAATTCCCTATTTGCCACAGGTTAACTTTCCATACAAATTATGATGCACTACACCCAAATCCTTGCTAGAGCAGGAAGCTCACTTCAGTCTGGAAGTCTTCATGCTGCACTCTGCAGGAATCAAATATATGACTGTTTTTATACAAGATTTTACTTATCTATTAACTATCACATATTTTGGAAAACAAAAAGACCACAGCAAAGTAAATCCCACAGTTTCCCTGTATTTAAACAACAATAGTATTTCTGAAATGGAAATCCAAAGCCTCACCAGATAAATATCACCACCTTTCTTCCTTCATTTTGTCAGGGAATTTGTCATATCCCGCTTCTTCTGGTTTTATTCAGTTGGAACTTCTGTTTGTACAGTGATTGCTCTTTAGCAGTTAGAGATTTAAATCAGTCCCTGAAGAGATAGCTGACAAAAAAAGTCATGTTACTTTTTACATCCTTTCTAATTATTTCTACCCTCACCCAGTACCTGCAAACATCTGATCTCCCTCACTGTGCTCCAAGCTCATTAAAACTGAAACACTAAAAAAGAATATTTAAAAGATTGCATTTTGCATTGCTAAAGGCACCACTACAGGTACTTAACTCATCCTTCAGACTTGAAGTAAATAAATAAATGCTGTCTAGGACAGGTGTAAGGAAGACACTGTGGGGTTGTTGTTTTTTTAACAAGACTTAGTAGATTTTTAACCAACCTTTTATTAAGGAAGAGTTCTTACAGGAATTGACTTAGAGAAATTACTTAATACTTGGCAGTGTATCTAACTGATTGCAGTTCTTTTTTTACAAACATGAACCAACATTTTCACCACCACTTGTGGTGGTTTGTAACGTTGAGACTGAAGAGTACTGCAAGGCTGATTTCTCCTCCAGCCTTCATTATTTTTATGTACCTCAGCACTTCCTCACCCTTACTGAAGACTTGCTGCAAATTTAAAATACCCTAAAATAGAGCTGAGAAAGTATTGCAACAATGTTTATCTATTGTATCATTAGGGTTCTTGTTACTGTAATGTCACAGTTCTGAGCAACAAGTCTCGTTTTATGGCCAGGTAATTGAGCTCTCACATACATTAATTGATTTGCAGGGGAAATACATTAAAAGCTGGTTGAAAAAGCAAATTATTCAGGATCTTCACTCTGCTTGCCTTTTAGAGATACCACTGTAGGACCTCTGAAGGAGTTTGCTTTATTTCATGTCAGTGAAGCTACAATTCAGTGTTTGTCCAAAGAATGTTTGCACTCTGAAATGAAAGTGAGGTTACTATGGTTTCATGAGTTATAAAGGCATAATTAAAGATTAGTGCTGATTCCTAGATCAGGATCAATTCTCAGCTCAAGGAATATTTAGTGGGAAGAGCTAAGGCAAAAGACAGAACTCAAAGAGGTGCTGCTGATAAAGTGAGCTGTGAATTACATATGAAAACCTTAACAAGGGTGATCCAGTCACAAGTCCTGGGATCCAGTGCTGCAGCTGGTAACACCCAGAGTGCCAGTGATCCAACCACTCCTGAGGAACAAGTTTTTAAAGCAAGCACTGTTGTTGCAGGATCAGTGAAACATAGGACATAGACAAAAATTATGGTACTCCCTCAGCATAAATAGAACTTTTCCAGTGATGAATTTACCCCCTCTGGTCCTATCTTTGATATTCCTCTTTTAAAATTCCTATTTTTATCAGCTTCTCATAAAAAGCTTTATTGCTCACAGAAGTGAGCGTTAGAAGTGTTCATTTAAATGAAACAAAGAATTGAGCAATATCTTCCCTAACTTAATTTTGTAGAAGTTGATTTTGTTTTGGTTTATTTTAATGATCCCACACAAAAGTAGGATATGAGAAAAAACTTGGAAATGCTGGCTAAAAGGAACCAACTGCTGGTAACCTGCAGGTAACCTCCTGCTGCAGGTGACCTGCTGGAACTGCGAGGTCAGAGGACAAGTGCTTCATTTTCAATCAAGTCCATACAAACCCCAAAAGGCAGAAGGACACACATGATTCCCAAAAGCAGCAGTCTGTGCCAGAAGCAGCAGAGTCAGCAGCCAACATCTCCCCTCTGATGACAGCCCACTTGCACAAGTTCCACTTGAGTAGCTGCTGGAAAGCAGAGGTTGTTCTTCATTTATGTGTCAAACTGTAATAGCCACGCTCCTGTTGCTATTCAAAGAACAGGGAGAAACTCTGGGGTTTGTTAGCTTTAAAATGGTTTCCAATTTCAGGCCTAATAGAAGGCAAAGTGGAAAATATCACAGGTAATAGTACTTAAAAATAGAAATATGGAAGAACACAATGTTATGCTCATGTTACCTATGGCTTTCTTCAGCAGAGAAAAGTCTCTGCAAACACATAAATACATAATTTTTTCCCCAGTGGAAAAAAAAAAAAAACAAACTAGCTTATAACTGGTATGAAAAGCCATAAAACCAAAGAAAGCCTGATTCCTGTAAACAGAAAATGTTCTTTAAAAATTCAGTTTGGGGAGCATAAATATTTAATGGCCTTGAGCATGTCTTGGAAGATCAGATTTGCTCAAAATAGTGTCAAGAGCAAACAAAACTGCAAAACAACCTCTTTAAGTAAGAAACATCTTGTGAAAAAAAAAAAGTATTTTCTTATAATATTTCACTATTTCACTTTATGTCTGAATTCCTGTAGCTCCAAATCCTAGAACAGCATCAGTGAGGAAGAGAGACAATGAGCACACCTTTTGTTATTTGAATGACTGCAAGGTTTTGACATGTACAATATCAATAAAAACAATTTATTCTCACAGGGTTTCATTAGAATAACAAGCTGGTAACCTTGTATATGTTTAAGAAACAAAAGGTAACATTTGAAGTAGCAGGACAAAACCTTCATTAAAAAAAGATATATGTACTGCTAAGTACCAGATATCTATATCTATCTCTAGATATCCCCTATTTCCCAATGTCTTGTTCTAAATATAAGACAACTGGCTACAAAATTTAGATTTGTTAGGTAATTGATTGACAATCAAGTGAATCCAGATAGATAATTAGCATCACTGAGGTCTATTACTTATTAAATATACATTGCCCAATCTTTAATAAATAAACTTTAATAAGAACAATTTAAAATCTAAAATGATTAACCATTTCTAGGACATTTATTTTAAGAAATTGCACTAATAAATAGTATGACATTATATAAAGTTAAATGACTAGCAATTAACTTATATAATCATAGTAACAGCCATAGATATGTACTACAATTGTAAGTATTATGACTTCAAGAGTTTATCTAGTCATAGTATCCAAGCACTGCTTTCTAAATAACACAAAATAATTTGTCTGATTAAATCTTTGTTTAAGAAAATATGCAATGGGCATGACTAAGAGCTAAAATTAATGGCAAGTGTTAGCTTGGAAAGATAAGAGATCTACTGCTGACAAGTAGGAAGACACACAGAACACATTCCTGTAGTTAACAGATCTTCAGACTACAGACTTTAATTTTCAATAAATTTATTTTAGATAAAAATTGACAATTGTGGAAAATACTGCTATATAGATGATTTTTTTGAGTGATTATAATTCTGTCTAAAAACACAGACTAGTGTGTTTTCAGAAACTGTCCTGCCTCTCAGAAAAATTATTCCATTTCTACTTAGAGTTTTAGAAACATATGCGACAAAATAAGGCTTCATTGCATTTCAGGCTTTGTTGCTCTAAGTAATTGTTGCTATTATTATGGATAATTATTATTATTTATTTATTTTTAAATTATCTCCATCTAATTTGGGTAAATTACAGAAAAAAAGCAAACTAACTTGAATATTTTAAATTCCTTATTTTAAAATGTGATATTCCAGATAGTTCAGCTCTCTGTAACCCGTTAGGGTTAATTTTAATATGTATTTTTTGAATTCAGAAGAAATTTGAAAATTATCTTAGTTGGGTGGAATTAGACACATGAGAACCATAGTCACTCCTCAAAATTTACACTCCTATTCTCAGCAATGATAATTTGATTTTTCTGCACAGGTTATTTTCATTCTAGCAGCAGCAAACCAGTTTAAATGGTGAATCACTTTGTGCTGCTCCCCAGGCACCGCTAATCATGGTAATCTAATCTGCTCAAATTAACCCTCCTGCTGCACTTCCACAGACAATTAACCCTTGTGCTGCAGTGGGTTGTGCAAATCAAATCTCAGCCCATTACCATCTCCTGCACACTATGCACATTGCTCCAGGATCCATAATTGCTCATAAAGATTCTACTTTTACATGATTACTCCTGAGATTTGAATCATGTCTGGGTAAAGTTCTGTGGAAAACAGACACCCCAAAATCCATCCATCATCTCACCACGTCATATCCAGCCCAGCTCCAGGAGTGTGCCTGGGAAGCAGCCCCATTTCCCCCTCTGGAAGGACAGGCTGGGCTGTGAGGATGTTTTCCTAGGGCAGTGTTACACAGCTGAGGACAAAATGCTCTCAGCACAACTCCTGCAGCAGTGACTTTGGACACTGCTGGTGCTTCATGGCCTGGGGCACTCCAGCAAACATAGTAGAACTGACCACCAGACAGACTGTTAAGCCTGTTGACAATTAGTTTGACTTCCTCAGGATTTAGCTGACTAAAATTTCACTGCCCTGTGTCTACTACTGCTGAAGGGCCTTGCCTTTGTCTGAGACAATATGAAATAAGAGAAAAGTGGATTTCTTCCAGGTCAAAGTGTGTGCCATACCTGTGTGGGCTCTCAGATCCCTGGTTTGGAGAATGATCTAAATTGTATTTGTTCACACAAATAACTGAACTGAAAAGCAATAAGGTAATAAAATTCCCTTGAATAACCCATGTTTTGTCCTGTTGGGAGTCTTCCTGACTTTGGCCCAAGCTTGCAGAGCCACAAGAGACAGAATTTCCTAGAAAAGAGATAACAGAGACATAACAGAGGGCAGCACAACACATCAAAGAAAGGGAAGCTCTGGAAAAAGGTATAAAAGACATATGTTATGGTATAAAGTGAACTTAATATTTATCATCCTTGGTGGCCAAGAGACATCCTGATGAGCTGAACTACAGGTGGCCATGGAGCATCCAAGCCAAAGGATGGGATGTGACAATCTCCTTGAGTATCTGCGTGATCCTCAGGTACTGATTTACCACAAAAGTAGATATAAAGCTGAGAGTAGTTACACACAGTTTGAGATTTTACGACAGATACATCAATCTAGAGACACATTCCAGACTGTGGACTGCTTACAAACAGCTCACCGAAAAAAGTAACTCTAAAGTCAGCTTCCACAAATTCTATGGCAAAAATCCTTTAACTCGTGTTCTTCTGTATGTTACACAGAAATTATTGCCTTTCAACTAGTCCTATTTAAAAACTGAATTTCTTTAATGTTCAGAGGATATTTTACAGCGTAAAATCTGCTTCTTAATTAGCAAAGCTCATGGAATCAGGTCCTTTAAATTGTGTTTAAAACCTATCAGATATTATTTACAGATAATAATCATATAAACACAGACTGAGTTCATTTAAACTCTTGAAGGACACTCGTGTAACTTTCTTACACCACGCTGCATTGACAACATAGTCATTCAGTACAAGATACACAGTTACAAATCTGTAATATAGAGAAAGCCCTGCATTCAGGAGCAACAGGAAATTCAGAAAGCAGTGGTTGTTAGAAGCAGATGGAGGGGTCCCTTGCATTACAGCTTAGATGGGCTGTGATGCACTCCTCTTAAGGCACATCTAGAAATGAACGGACAAAATACAAATTACATTTCAACAACCATTTCCTGTATTGCATTTTCATAGCCCAATGCAGTGATTAGCTCTGCCATGCTTCAAGGGACTTCAAAGTCATCATTAGTTGACTGTAAATAACCAGAATATTGCTTAAAATAAAAAATAGTTATCAACATATTCCAAATGTTTTTTAAATTAAGAGATTATTTGAAGATCACAGGATAATGGCTGAGTCCTTTGATGATTTTGCCATCCGACAGTGCAGCCCCACACTTTGTGGTCTGACACATAATGCTTCATGCTGCATTATCAACACTTTGGGACAGCAAAGATATTAAACCCATTGATGTGCAGGTTCCTGTTTCACTGTCCATTCAGTCATTCCTTTAAATTAGAAGCATTTAACATTTTACCATATACAGGAGGGGGTTTATGTTATTTTGCTAAGAAGTTTAAGAAATCTCTCTCTGCAGGCAGCAATGGATTGCACAGACACACAGAGAAAAGCTCAGATGTTTGAAAAAAACCAAAGTTTTGTTGTCTCCCTGCATTTAGCCTGAGACAGAAATGACAAGTCCAAGTTCTCGCACAATTACCAAGCTAAAAGAAAGAACTAATGGGATAAGAAATAGAAGCAATGCAAGAGCCTTTTAACCTATTCTATCCAAGTGTTAGCAGTTTTCCATCCCATTATTCTGTGTTAAACTTGAGTATTAAGATGACCTTTTGGATACTGAAGGATAACAATGCATTAAAACTTCTTGTCTTTCGAACACAAAGACACATCCAGTTGCTTTTCTTTCATCAGGGACAGTTCCTTAAGCCTTATGTTGCAAACTTTCCTCCCAAATTCTAACAACTCACTTTTTCCTTCAGTCCTCTGTTATTTGTTCTCCCCAAAGACCCAAGAGCTGGGATCAAATGAAGCTTTTCTAATGTTCTTTGCTGCATGGCTCGTGACTAAGAAAGGATAAAAGTGGAGCTTATATGACATTAACCTTAACTTGAATTTACACTGAATTATATCCCAAAAACAGGCCTTGGTTTTCTAAATCTGATGTAGCAGAGCAAGTGCTCCAGTTACTGTCTTCAGTGATCAAGCTCAAAGCACAACAGACACAAACATCAGGAGCAATAAATCACAAACCACGAGTCTGGGAAAAAGAAGGCAAAAATATGCAGCAGTACCAACACAGAGCAACTGCACAACTCTCAGAAAGACCTTTAAGAGGCCTCAGATTGCAGTAAGATTGCCACACACACTCCAAGAAGCCAGTGAATGGCATACTGCATGTAAAGACCAATCTTCGTTTACGGGGAAGTCTGTTTGTAAGATTTGATTCCCAAATTAACTACAATTATGGCATAAGGTGTTAATTTCTCTATGGCATTAAATTAAGAACTTTTCCTTTGTCTTGGAAATGTTCTGAACTAATTCCATATTTAAATAGCATGAGCAAAATCCCTATCTGGGATGAAGGACACTAAATACTCACAAGAATATGAACAAACCTTACAGGCAAGTGTCCAGTACTGCTACAGCTATAACCCCAATAATCCCCCTAACACAGCTGAAACAGAGTTCTCCACTTAGTCTCCACTTTTTTACTGTGGGGATTGCTTTAATCTATTCCCAGTACCTAACTGCACTCTGCTGTAAAAACCCACAAAAAAATTAGTCACCACTAAAGAGTTGGCAATCTGAAATTAATGTCAAGAATTAATTAAGAATTAGGAAACAGAAAGAAATAATAAGACAGCTGTGGTCACAATGTTGGGATGCAGTCTCAAACATAAGCCACCTGAGCATTGGGACAGCTTCTTTTGGACAGAACACCAGCAAGGAATTACAGGAAAAGATTGGAAGGAAGGTAATTAAATCAGTTTGTAGATACTGAGAAGCTAATGGTGAAAACAGCATTTTTTTTTCCAGCAATTAATAAGTGGATGATGAAGGCTGGTATCACAGGTCCTCTGGAGATGGAACAAACATTTTAATGACAACTGAAATAAAGCTAAGCAACAAAAACACCCAGGAAGAGTGGAGTTTCTGATACATGATACCACAAGGAAGCCAATTTAGGAGAGCAAGAAGGAGAACATGTGATTAAATGTTATCCCTAGCAGAAAACCAGAAAAGCAATTGAGAGGAGGAAGCTCTAACCCCTGACACTGACTGAGCAGAATAAGCAAGTAGAAAACTTGACCTGTACTCTTCCCACAGAGGCAGGAAAGATTACATGAGGAACTTTTTCCTTCTAGAAAACGTGACCTTGTGCTTCTTTATGAGTAACTTTTCATTCATATTGGAATTGGCCAATTAACATTAAAAATGTAAAAGGAAAGGCTATAAAGTCTGCCTCTGGGATCATTCATTTTTAGTTTTTTTTTTTTAAATGGCCAAACAAAAGCAAAAGAACCAGAACCCAACTCTGTCCCACTCCCTGCTTTGAGGTGTGCAGCTGCATACAGTTACCTGTTGAAGTCAGGAACACAGCATAAACACAGGATCCTGTAAAGCTACAAAGCAACATCTCATAGAGGCTGTCCCTGCAGGCTTTGTTCATGCAAAACTACTGTTAATTCTGAAGCCAATGACTGTGTGGGGACATCAAGATATTCCTCTCCACCACTAGGTTGACAAATAAACCCAGAGGCACTGATTAAAAAAAAGACTTTGGAATGTTCTTACCAGGGGTGGTCCTTTAAAATCCCTTCATTCTGACTTTCCACTAGAATGTCTCCAGAAATATAAAGCAACTCAAGCTTTTATTATTCCTATGACTGCTAATTTCAAAACCATCATTACTGCCTTTTGGTCCAGACTCCACATGATTATAACCAGTTAAGCAGCTATACTGCATTGTTATCTAATTGTGTCATGGTTCTTTATACCATTTAAGGTTGGATATTAGGAAGAAGTTCTTCAGCAAAAGGGTTGTCTAAGCATTTTCTGTTGCAGACACTTCTAAACGCAATTTAAAGCATCTGTTAAAGCAGCAAAGTTATCTGTGATGAGTTATGCAAATTTTATCCAGCTACAAAAGATTCAAAGTAAGATATGGGAATAAGTAACTCCAAACTGCCTTAACTCCCAAGCTCACAAAGGTCATTATATTTATCAGAGAGTCTCAAGAAAACTCTCTGGTAGTGCCAGCGTAACAAAGGTGCTCCCTGAAACTTAAGGAAAAAAATATCTGTTAATAATTTAATAAGTTTACTCCTTTCTCTTTCTTGAACCTCATGAATTTCATTTTGGTTTAAATGACAAACTCCCTCCTTTTTTGTCTTTCAAAAACTACATCAAAGAAAATCTAAATTTTCTGAGTGAATATGAAATAAAATTATATGATACGAATTTATTTTCTCTTTGGGAATCAATATTAAAAACAACAGATGTAAAAAGAGGTGTTATCACTCCATATTATGAAAACTCAGGTATATCTACCATTAAAAATCAATTGCAAAAATCCATGTCCAAGAAAAGTTGTTGTCCTTTCTGTTACTGTCAAAGAACAAGTGTGAATTTTTTCTCCAAATCCAAGTTATGTGTCTCTTTTCCAATTGGATTTCCGCTGACCACGTATGCAGAATAAACCAACACAGCACGATAAATAATTGTGGCTGCTTCTCTATAGACACATAAAGGCTCATCATCATTAACAGTAAACAATAACTGCCAACAATAAACATTTACTGATACTCATAAAAATAATTGGCCATTGAGAAGCTCAACAAACTTAAGACAATTTTGCATTAAATTGGTGGTTGTGCATTTAAGATGACAGTATTTCACTGAAGGACAGGAACTGATAAAACAGCCACTACCTCCTGATTCGGGCTGTTTAAAAAGACATTTTCTGAAACTGAGCATTCTGGATTTTTCCTCCATATTCTCCAAGGGATCCCTGTGCCTTGCCCAAAAATATAATGGGTGCTACACTTGCAGAAAAGTTGTGCAAGTAAAGCAAAACAAGTCCATTTTACAATTGCCAATTTTGCTACCAAGCAAAACTACAACTAATGCTCTGTTCAGGGAGCAGTTTTACTCAATTTTCACCAGTCAGTGTCATCCTCAATGCAAGGAAGGCAAGAAATTACTTTTCTCCTTTCAATCCACAAAATACACAGACCAGATGGGTGCAAGCCGATTGTTTTCCTCAGAACATGCTGGTATTAAACAGTTTATTAAGCTGCCTCTGTGTACACCACAATCAGACCAAAGACTCAGATTCAGGACAGGACTTAATTATTTGTCAGCCCCAGTCATCTGAATGTCCCACAGTTACCATGAAAGTCACAGAAATATACTCCCTGAAGGAAAATTTGGAATGGGTGAATTTTTAACCTTAATATTTTTTTAAGCCAAGAGATGCCAGAGCAATAAAATACTTAGATCCAGTTCATAGTATGGTCAACCATTGGATCACACATAAATCAATTTAAGATTTCAAATTATGGCAATGCATTTTTTAAGTTGTCAAGTAGTTATTTGTAGTAACTATTAAAAACCATTCAAAGTGTGGTTTCAAAAAAGACATCTTCAACTAACTTGGCTTACTTTTCTAAAATCCACTGGATAAAACTGAATTTAAAAGGCAGAATGCAATTTTGTCCCAGGTACAAGAGTTCTGTGGCCATGAATTAAATCAGTAAATCAAATAAAAAATTAATAAAAACTTAAGTACAAATGTATAGAAAAAATGCAATGCTACTTAAATGGAGGCATTGATTTCAGTCATACCAATTTTTAAATAAATGATAAGAACTGGAGAGGGAAAGTAAGGAAAAAACATTGCTTACTTTTAGTTTCAGTTAAGGTACACCTGAAATGAGAGCTAATTACTATACAAAAATAACTCTCCTGTTGGAAGTCTCAACTCAAATGAAGTGCTACAAATTAAAGTACCTAAGGTCTGCAATTTTAGTATCTTTTCATTTGACTGCTGCAGTATTGCTCTTAAAAGTAATCAGCATCTCTTCATCTTCGTGATCATTATTTCATTAGGCACCCACTATCATGTTATCAAGGTCTTGAAGCATTTTTGAGCTTTATTGATCATTACCTGGCATATGAGCCATCAAAAGTCAGATCTTGTGGATATTTAAAAGAGTTCTCATGAGAGAACTCTGGTAACAATAGCTGACATATGCATTAATTCACAAGAGGAGCAATCTCACCAGACTCTTGGCTCCGTAACAAACAAAATTCATTTTGACAAATTAAGCTACCTTGAAAGAAGAGCATGACAAAATATAAATACACTGTCACAAAAAACAGACTGGTAATTCAGCTGAATTTAAACAATGGAATCACAGAAGTGATTTTTACATCCCAAAAGAAATTAAAAATAATTGCATTTTAAAAAAACCAGTTTTTCTCTTGATCCAACACTCTTAAGAACCTTATGTTCCAGAAGAATCTGGTGTAAGTAACAGAAAATTTCAGATTACAGAACTAAGGTGAAATCAGTTGCTTGGCTTCCTTTTCTATGTGGACTCAGCAGGCTAATTTGTCAAGGACATTCTCAGGGTGGTGATAGTGCTTGGCAGTAATATGTATCTGTAACATTCCAGCAGAGCAAATAACTGGAATAAGTGTCAAGAAAACTCAGTTATCTGCTATACTAATAACCACAAGGCTGTACATATCATGCTGAGAAAACCTCCAGAAGGAACAATGTCATTACCTTAAAATTTCAGGTTGGCTTGATGAGCTGTTTATTCCAATTAACACAGAAGGAAATTGCTGGGTAAGTACCACCCTCATTTAGGAAGTCAGTCTAATGTTCACACTAAGATGAGTTCTGGAGCATACTTTTTTTTGAGGATCACTACATTTAAAGCAACATTAAATCACATATGGCAACTACAAATTTAATCTACTCATGCCGTAATCATAGACAGAAATAAACTTCTAAGGAGTGTTCACACATCCAACAGAAAAAGTAAAATACCTGAAATTGTCTCTGATCAGAGCATAACATAAATTTCCATTTTACAAAAGGCTGCCAAAATTCTGTTTCAGTGTTGAAAGTCTATATCCCTGGTCATTGTGCAGTTAAGGGAATGAGCAAAATACTGTAAAATGGTGTCCTGCAAATAGCAAAAAGTGGTCACTTCTGTCCTTTTCAATAACTGTTTTTCTAAGGATTAATGAAACTGGTGGTACATACCGTGTAGAAGATTGTCTGTGAATCAGCATTTAAAACTTTTATAAATTAGTATAATTTTGTGTGTACAAAGACTTCTTTTCACAGGATATTGTATTAGAAAAGAAAACAAATCCTCATTTTCAATGAATATAGTAGAACATTAATTTATTGATCTACTTTGTGTTACTGGTTCTTTCTCCTACTTGAAATTTTGAAAATTACTCACAAGAATTTTCAAAATATTCCACAGAAAAAACCCAATTTCTTTGTGTGAAGATGTAAAGTGTGCATGGTTGAACCGTTTCATTCCACACGGTTACAAGATGAGCCTTGACCAAATTAAGACGAGGAAGGCAGTGGTTTTTGCAATGGAAACATCTAAATAATTATACCCTTAACACAAGAGAAAGGTTCATAGAAAAAGCAAAAGTCCTTGCTGAGCCAAGACAGGTAGAGGTGATAATTTTATTTAGTAGACAGAAAAGCTCAGGTCACAATAATGACTGCTTCTTCTCAAAAGCATCCATTGAAACACAGTCTGAGGGTAGAATAAGGTTAAGCCTTCCCAACATGGAAAAACAACCTCTAATCAGACCTAAATTATGTACTCATCTACACTTATCATTTAAAATTTTGCAAATAGTATCCAAAATTGTGGATCCTAATCTTTGAGCTGATTGATTCTTTTATTCTAATGATTTCCCATTATTTTATCTTTTTTTCATTTTAGGTAGAATAACTATGAACAGGAGACAACTAAACAAAGATACTTAAGGAGAAATAAAAAACCAGCACTTTCAGGATGTTTGTTCATAAACTTGAAAATAAAGGCAATGAAGTTCACTCATGTCTGTGACAAAGGAGGAAACAGTTCAGTCTACATCAGAGAACTGGATATGCACAAACAACTACATTAGTGGAGATTATTCTGGAAGCTGCATGGCCCACGAGCACTGGGAAGTTCTGAATGTAAATAAGGGTGCAAATGTGTTGTGGAATAAAAATTTATGCCTGAAAAATTACTGCATCAGAGTAACTTTTAGATCAGGAGTAACCTCTCATAGAAACGTTCCAAAGGAGTTGGATAAGGTGAAATGATCATGATGCAGAAATATTTCTGATTTTCAGGAAATAGAATACAGTCATATTCAGTGACATTTGAGAAAACCATGGACACACTACATTGACATTACAGCATGGTACAGTTAACGTTTCTCTTAATCTCCAGTGTCTCTCACAGTAAAAATGGCAGGATGAAATCACCAAACTTAAAAATACCATGTAAGAACTGCTCTTCTCCCACATGTATGGGATACTTCTGTCTACTTCAGAGAGATTTATCCTGAGTTTTCTACAGTCACTGTAAATACTGTAGACATTAGGCAACCACTGGAGTGTTGCATGTGTTCCCTCAAAGCTTATTCCGTTAGTTTATGCTTCCAATGGGCACCAGAAAGAGAACAGCAAAACACCAGAACTCAACAGCAAGGGCTTGGGTAATTGGATAAAATAACAGTATTATTGACACATAAGAAATTAAAAGAATATTGATAACATAAAGGATCTGAAATATGCACCTTATCTAGTGCAGCTTCCATACTGAGGCTTTGAAACAGACACTGCAATTTACAACTTCTAATTTTTAAGTCGTGTAAATGGGAAGTCCTCAGCCTCCCTCTCCAAAGTAATCAATTGAGATATATTTACTATTAAGATTTTAGACCGTGGCCTTATTGTTTACAATGTTTCTTGCCAGCAAACATACTGGTTGCATGAATACCTCAACTCAATATATCCCCCACCACTTGTAAACTGTTACCAAGAGAAGTGGTGTTCTTCTGTGCTAGTTGTTGACATTTTAAGTTACCAGGAATAGAGTGAATATGGAGTAAGATTTTACATAGCAAAATAAAGAATGTACATAAACATTAAATCCTGGATCCCAGTCCTGAAATCCTATTTTATACTCATTTCTCTGGCTTTCGGAAGACATTAGGACAGCCTGTAACTTACTAGAAATATAACATTGACACTGACAATCCTAGAGTAAGCAGCTGTTCTGCAGATGCAAAGGAAGATTTAAAATGTTTCCTTGACAAGTAAGCCTGAAAATTACTCCCTCACAGATGAATAAGCATCAATACAAAATACACTGTTACAAACCTTGTATTTCTATATAACAGATAATGAAAAACCATCTGTCCATTGTGGTTATTTGCCAAGCAACCAGACCAGCAAACCATTTCACTATCTGTATTTAAGATATCCTACTAGTAAACAATATTTCTTAACTGTTTTTATTCTGTCTGCACGTGCTGAATAAAAACTCCACCATTTAACCCACCTCTTTCCATGATCAGCCATGCACATAAGAAGATTAATTCCTGGAAGTTTAACTGCGTTCCTCTTTTGCATTTGGAGTAGGAAGAGAGCTCTAAATTAGTCAAAATTAGTCTTAACATTTTATTCTGCAGGAATTCCTCAAGTTAAGCATAATATTTCTATGGACTTTTTATGATCAGTATCCTGGGCTCTCAATATCCAATTCTACTCTTACTTGTCTTTCAGGCATCAAAAGCCAATGGGTATTAAGAGATAAATTGTATCCAGCACTACTTTGGTCCAAAAAAATAACATGAAGAAGATGTTTGCCATTATAATTCACACAATGGAGTATTTCAAGTGAACACATTTTAGTATCAGTAGCAGCACATGTCGATGATGAAAAATACACAATGGCACGGTACTCTGTGCTGTATTATGCAAATGGATGCAGCAAAGGTCAAAGCTTATCTCAATCTCATAATAATGCAGTCTGCAGAGAATAATTAATTTACAGCATGCTTTCTTATATTGTGTACCACAACACTAAAAGCCATTTTATTCAGGAATTTTCTTTTTTTCATGTTGCAGAGAGAAATCATATCAAAGGTTTTCAATTTTCTCTTAGGGGACTATGGGGAAAGGGAAGGCAGAGTTCTTTGTTTTCCATTAGTCTAATAGCAACAACAAGCTAAAATAAAGCACTAAAAATACTGTGTTTTAATTGCTAAAATGCTGTTAAACTCTGGTGTTTAGGAAAGATTCCCATGCCCAACAGCTGCTTTACATTACTACAGCAGAGGTGTTTGAACAATTTCCACTAAGCAAGCAATACTACAAGGATTCAGTTCTACTACACATTTCCCTACATCAGATAACAATTTAGATGTATTATATGTTTATAAATTACTGAAGCCTGTGCTGGGGATGGGAAGTGCCATCCAGAGCAGAGAGGTTATGAAGTTAGTGGCATAAAAAGCCAGGAGGATAACCTGTGTCTGAGGTGCTGGCAGGAAGCTGGAATCCAGTATTCCCTAAATTCTGGTCCTGTCACTGTAAACCCCATCTTCTCCATACACTGGTCCAGCTCTATTTGCCTCTGTCTGCCAAAAAGAACAACAACTTCTTGGCTTTGTAAGAAAAATACCCTTCAAGAGCTGATGTTCAGAGCAGCCATGCTATGCAAACACTTTTTCACATCTATTTTTAAACAGAATTTTAAGAAGAGTGGTATTCTGACATAAGCCTCAGGAGAGTAGATCTCTACACAATAGAATGAGATGTTTGTGTTCTTTCAAATCCAAGGGATCTTATTCCTTGCCCTGAAATACTTGTACTGTATTGTCATTTCGAGCTGGAAGCTAAATATAGGTGCTTGGGAATCAGGTGGGGTCACACTGTACAGAAGACAGAAAACTACCATGATAAGGAAGGCTTAATTGGTCCCACAGGAAGTCTGTTACTCATCAGGGATTTTAATCCCCAATTCCAGCTTCAGTTTGTTTAGCTTATTTTCCCTCATATTTTCTAGGAAGGTACATGCTTGTGGTTGTTTCAAGGGAACCTGACCAACCTGTTCTTCATGTGATCCAGTGTTCTCTAAAGCCCATTCCCTGCTGTTTGCACAGGTCAGAACAACTCCTGTGTGGTCTTTAACGCCTTTATGAGAGAAACTTGCACACAGGCAAGCACACTTCTCCATCCCTAGAAGTCATCTGTCACTACAACCTCAAGTGCCCACCACAGGATGCGGAACTAGACCAATGGCAATGCCATCCAAACTAACACAGATCCTCTTGTCCGTACATGACTTACCTTTACACGCCCCAAACGAAACACCAGCAATTTCCAGGGAAGGTAAAAATGCTGCAGAGTAGTTAATGTTGACAGTAGTTGCTCAAAGGTCATTTGGAGACATTCATTAGTTGTTTGCTGCAGCAGACAGTCATTATTATTGGCAGCAGAAATTGGCAGAAAGCGCTGCTATTGTCAGAAAGCATTAAAAGAGTGTCATTTGTCAATACGAGCTCTCGTACAGAGCAGCATGCTAAGAGAACTCCATCTTTCAATTTAAATGGGAAAAAACCAGCAAGAATATCCTGATGTACTTTTATCTGCATCTCCTGATACTGGCATTGAAGATTCTTTAGGAACTCGGTATCAGCCCACTATCTTCTTTATCTGGGAGCAGAAAACCAGAAGAATATGCAGAAAAAAGTTTATCCTAACTTTCAGTTTCTAGGATTCTGCTATGAGTTTTTCCAGCATGAAGAATCTCTGTGACTATCCCCCTATTAGTCAGGCACATTTAGCACTAACTCTGTTTCTAAACACACATATTTAGGTGTTCTATCTAAATGAACTGAGATCTGCTTGCCCTGCATTGGTAATGGGAAAAATATAATAAGATTCAAGATTGCTTTTTTTAATTGCTCTGTTTGAGCAAATGCAGCCATAATACATTTCAGATTCAGAAGGTGGAAGGAAAGTACAAATCCAAGTTGCATCTCTTTACAATTTTCCATTAAGGCATTCCAATAATGGAATTAATGAAACTTTCATTTTAATGCTGTCAAGTTACATTAAAAGCATTATTTAGCCCTCCCCAAGCCTACATTCTAATAAATGTCAAGTCCTCAATTATTAGATATTTAAATATTTGTACTAAGAACCTTTAATAATGAGAATACACACTGCAGATATGTGTGCTGTTGTACTATTAAACTCGGATAAATAACCTGGGACAATCATTCCCAGTCTTAATAAAGCTGATTTTCTAATCAAAAGTCAATAAAATGACTTGTTTTTAATATAGACACAATTAAACTAATAATTTAGAGTTATTAAATAACAGCTTGCAGAATGAACACAGAAGCACTGTAATTTTTTTAGTGACACCCTTCACTCTCCTACTGGCTTCCTTCACCTCAAGCACACAGAATCCTTTCCATTCAGTAAAGCAGTCAAAGGCTGGTACTTCACATTCATTGCCACCTTTGTCCCTGTCACAGGAAAGATGACAAAAGCAAGAAGATGGGAGAGAGAGCAGCGTATTTCATCACTCACCAGCCAGCTCTACATTTTCAATTAGGACATCCCAAGAGTTTTCTACAAGAAAGAAAAGGAGTAAATTCCTTTAGCACACTTCCCCCGTGTCAATCCTCCCTTTGACTGTCTGCTGGATGCACTCGTTTTTCTACAAGTTCAAAAAAGCCAAAGCCAGTGCAATACCGTGGGACAAGAATTTCAAAGCAACTAAATGGGAACTGGCAATAGCAGAAGTGCTGATGCAAATCTTATGTCTTTAGGGTTGCTGACAGCTTTGAGTACTAATTTTGACCTTGACCATAATTCTTTTCCCAATTCAAGAGCTTTCCTTTTTACTCTATTCATTAACAATGAAATTGAATTTTTAAATGAATTTGCATAGTGAAAGAAGGCGACATGTTTTCACTTCAAAGATTTATGTATTCTTAAGGGACTTTTTCATGTGCCCTGCTGGTGAATCATCGAGGAAAAGATGGTTACTGTGTTACAAAAGCAATAAAACATGCAATTTAGTAAAACACTATCAGAAAACATTATCCAGGGAAGAATGAGTCTGATTAGCTAACAGCAACAGATAGGCTTATGATTGCAAGTTTTATGACTATTTGATAACATAAAGCACTATTTTTTCTCAAAAGGAAGTAGCAGCACTTAATACATTTGCTGAGCTTGGTGCTGTCAGCTCTATAAATCACTCAACAAGTTACACTCCTCAGAAACAGAACCTGCACTTTATGGTTAGAAATTTACAGTGTGCTAACAAACTACTTGAGAGATGATTTCTGATTTTCAATATCTAGTCAAAAGGACAGTTATTGCTACAGTCAAAGGCATTTATTGCTGATAAAAACACAAATAATACCACAAGTTACTTACATTTAATAATGACCATAACTGATGGGAGCTAGTTGTTCCTTACATGTAAAATCAGCAAAAGAGGATAATCTTTGGTGATGGGTTTCAATTACACTTGCAAGATATAGTAATACAAGATAACTAGACAATGCACTTGAATGACAATTTTTTATTACATTTCCCTGGTTGGTAAGTAAAAAAAAACCAAAACTTTTCTAGTCTTTTCTCATCTTTGGGGCAGACTGAATTATTCAGTTTCTTCAACGTATCCACAAATCTCATATTCTGAGTGTTCAGTTCAAGCTCTGTCGTGCTGATTCTATCACAAACAAATATTAATGGAATGCCACAATCACACTTGTACTCATGGGAAATATTGAGGCACTACTTCCTGGCACTGTCATACAGTTCCCAGGGGCAAGAGAGTCTTGGACTACAGGAATTATATCTGTTATTACTGTATTATTGCTATTTTAAAGACTGATATTTATTTAAGGACTAGCAATTATTATTTTAATGCCACATGAAAGAACTTACTGACAAGACAGTGTTTGACACTATAAAGAACCTAAAAAATAAAAATTAGTGCAGCATCATCTCTAAAATTATCTGTTAGACTTGAGCTTGTATTAAGGAAAAATTAGGCAGAAGGCAGACGAATAGGTTGTGGCAGATCAGAAGTACCCAAGCATAAGAGAAAAGCAACATAAAAAAATAAGCCAGCAGCCAATTTAGTAGAAATGACAGGATAACCTTTTCTAGGTGTGTGGTCTGAAGTTTCATTAAGGCACAGGTTCCCAGACTGTTTTCAGTGGAGATGCAGGTATTGAGACTGCAGATGTTCCACAGACAGCTCATTAGTCACACAGTGCTTCATTCACCAGGCTCCTTCCAGCTGAGAAACTCCACACACATACAACAAAGAAATATTAAAAAGCGTGTCCAAGATATAGACACATTTGTCCATAAGCAATGATCATTATTGCAGAGGTCACATGCCTCTGTGTCGAGGGATGTCCTCAGAGATTCAATAGAAGTGTTCCTAGAACAAATCCCTTGGAAAAACAGGGCTCATCCTGCAGAAGTCTTCAGCATCCCTGTTCCCAGCTGCTCCCTTTGCCTCACGGAAAGATCTCACTTCAGCCATATGGAAGCACCTGTTCACTCCATCTGCTTCCCTCCCACCTCGCTGGCATCAACTGCTCATCTCCTAACACAGACATCAGTCCTACCCCATTTGTTTAGCACCAGCCCAACAAACTCCAACTACAACAAAAAATTTCCTCTTCAAACTCTGACAGTCCAAGGCTCATGCAGTGCACTGTGAATGACTTCTTCATTTATTAAAATCTTGAAGGAGCACTGTAAAACATGCAAATGAAGGCTGTAGAACTTAGGACTGTCTGATGCTGGAACGATGAGCTACAAACATCTGAAGGAGTTTAACAAGATTATTTTGTTAGTCTGAAGTGGGTTTAATAAAAAAAAATTTAAAAGTTCAGATTCTTCTCAAATTCATCACAGTTTTGCCTTACAATGCTCTGGTCTGTCTGACACACAAATCTGCAGATTAATTAGTCCTCTGAAAGAGCTACCTGGACACAAGATTTCTGCCTCAATAAAAACCCCTTCCAAGCTGTTTTTCCTGCTTCTATGGCTCAAGAAACCATCCATTAAACTGGTAACAACAGATAATTAGGCTATAATTGCAGCTGCTTGCGTGTTTTCTGGCCTATTTACATATCCTTGAAACTATTATGTCCAATTAGGAGTTTGGATTGTTTCTCCCTTCTAGCAGTAAGAAGGGGAGAAATTCTTTAAAAACACAATCTCTCTTGGGCTTTCCACTCAATATGCCACTCAGCTACCCTCAGGCCATAAGGTATAAGCTAAAAACCTGTACCTTAAGAAATTAGTTGCTGCTTTTCCCTTACCTAGTACTCTGTACTAGGTGCATGCACTCCATTGTACAGATACTGCCAGCTGAGTACACTTCATAGTTAACCTGAAAGCAACTCTAATTTAAATTGCTCCAATATTATATGCACATTCTCCCTGAAGAAATGTTGAATACTTGAGAAAGACCGCTTTTAAGAAGCTTGGTTTAGTCATAGAAACACCTACACACCTAAAAAAAAGAAATCTATTATAGCTTCTACAATTTTATGTTTTACTTCATGGCTACAGTAAAACAAAATGATCTATAAATTTGAGGAATACAGTTTCCTCAAATATTCTACAGTTAATGCAGCATACAAATTTGGCTGCCATTACCTGTATCAAAGAACACTTTTGCAGCCACTTTGTTAATCTCCAGCCCAGCATTTGCAAACAAAATTAACTTAGACTACTTTTGCTTATGGGATGTCCATGCATTTGTGTCTTCTTCTAATGCACGATTTTAAAAGTGAATTCTTTTATTGCAGCACATTTTTGAAAAAGATCTTGCTGCATCAGAGCCACAAAACTTTTTCAGAAGGTAAAAATCAATATAAATCTGGATTGCCAGTAAATAAGATAGAATGACAGATCAGTTGCTCTTTGGCATTTCTGGCTGAAAAGTAGCTGGGGAAACACATGCCATGGTAATGACACAAGAGGGAAGAAAAGGAATCCGCCCAGTATTGCAAGTGCTAAAAGAGCAGAAGGATAATCCAGGTCAGTGCTGACATTATGTAACATCCTCAACCAATTTTAACAGACACTCTGCTGTCTACCTTAAAGATACAACCCTTATAAAAATGGCTGTGTCCCACTCCTGCAGCTCAAAACTTCAGTTTAGAAAATTCTTGTCTAAATTCTATTTTAAGATCCTATTTTTGGTACTGGTGGCAGTGAATCTCCACGCCTCATTTAAACAATTATGTCATTAAGTGTTTGGATTAAGCACTTTTGTAGTCCATCTGCACAATTAAATACTGCTGGCTTTGTGGTGGGAAGCCTCTTGCTACAATGAATGCAGCAGTCCATCTCATCTACATGCAAGACAGCCATCATCTCATTCCCTACATCATGCATAAAAAGAAAATAGTTTAATACTACCCCAAAGTCACATGGCAGCACAAACAAAGTGCTTTTAGCTTTACAGTATCCATTACAATTAATTATCCAAAAGTCCTTGGCATAAACTGTGAAAAGCCCTTTCCTTTGACTAAATGGACTCCATCAAAATTATACAGGCACCTGAACTGACTGCAAATGAACACAAATGTTCACGGGCATCTTTTTACAGACCAAGGCCTTGTCCCTGTCAAAGTTGTTTAACATTGGATTTGACGGCCCTGGATTTCTAGTATAACAGAGCATAATGTTTTCATTAGCAGATAAAGCTAAGAAGGTGTGGTTTATGATATTTCAAGAGATAAGGCAAATAACAGGAGAAAACATTAATGTTCCATACAAATTTCTCACCATTATAGAGTCAGTAGAGCTATTTCACAATCATTCAGTTTATTCAGTGTCAATTAGACTACTCCTTACACTATCATAAATCAAGTAACAAATGAGAAATCTCCCAGAACCTCTGATAAGACAAAGAAAATGAACATCCAAGTGGACTACAGGCTAGAAATGTTTAAGTGGAAGGGACAAACTAAACTAGCATGAAAAACTTACCTAAGCACTAAAGTTCTGTTCAGTTAGAAGGCTACTGAGTTGAAAAAAGCTCAACTCTTACTAATGAATTCCTTCTCCCTTCAGGAATGGAATAGCAGAAAAGAAAAGCAGTATTCTACCGTTTCAATTCTGTGTTAAATCCTGTCTTTTTGACACCCCATTTGCCAAGGTTAATATTTGCCTTTCATTGTGCCTAAATAAATTCTGCTTATTATAGTTACTAAAGTTACCTAGCATTTTATAGTAGTCAGCATTTGCTCTGTTATGAACTCTGCACTGCAGGTATTTTAAACTCTCTCCTTCCTCTGGGTGGAATTATTTCAGCAACGATGGCTATTCCAGGTGTCTATTTTGGGATGGACCTATATTAAAGCTACTGCAAAACATTGTCATTGCAACACAAATGCGGAAGCACTACACTCAGATTGCTTCATCCTTGTTCCACAGCACTTCCATTTGCATTGATTTTATAATGAATGCACATGAGATGAGGGAAGTGCTGACTTTTCTTGCTCTGCCATGTTCATTGCTGCTTTTCTTGTCTAAGGGAGGTGCAGTGTCTCACTCAAATAGAAAGCCTAACAGGAGGGGAGTAAGTTTCTCTTACAGCATAACCATCACAGAGCTTCTCTCAGAAAGCACAAGGTACAACCAGCCTAGTGCATTAAAGAACAAGAGTGACACCTGTCATTTACTATTCTCTAGAATGCACAACTTGAAAGAAAAGGCAGTTTGGAACACAAGTAAAACATGACTCAAGCACCACCAGCAAGCATGCTCCTGTCCCTTCACCCACAGCATACAGAGATTCCAAGGACTTGTGTTTTGTAGGATTCTTCAAGAGAGAATGGTGATGAGTTGGGCTGAAATAAGGTACTGAAACCCTGCCAGTCAGAGGTTTGAGAAGTTTTCCTAGGACATTAAGTCCCATTTTCTTAGCTGTGAGACCTCTTGAAGAGGTCATGTATTTAGAGATCATATCTAAACCATTAGCTGGCACTAGGAAGATAGAGATGGTAATTCAGTGCCGGGGTAAGCACAGCTCAGAACGCCAAAGGGGAGCACTGCTGAATTCACACTTTGACACTGGCCTTACCCAGATAAATCCTGTCAATAAGACACTTTCCCAAAGGCAATGCACAAGGCACATTATCATAATTGTCTTGTTTCTCCACAATTAGTTCACCTAATGGGTTTAATAGTACTAGAAATACTGTTCCCATAAGACAATTAATACCAGGTGACAGACAAAGTCAAATCTTATTCCCAGGTACTCTTCTTCAGATACAGCTTCCTGTTTCCTTTGCAGGCCATTTCAGAACTCACTGCAAGCTCACAAGAGACAGCATGTTCACACTGAAATGTATGGGGGGAAAAAAAATGTAAAATATGACACTTCAGCCCTCAAAATGGTTATTTGTACAGCACATCAAATTAGAAGAAATTTGGACACCTGTGCACTTTATGCAAAAAAAAAATTAGTATTACCTGGAAATACTAATAAGAACACCCTACACCTTTTGTGTTTGACACGGGAACAGTTATGAATTTTCCATGAAAACTACGTCTGTTCTGAGAGACTGCAGAGATGAAAAAATTCCTTTGTTACCAATACTAACTTGTTTGATCCAGGTCCAAAATCTGTTTACAGAAACTACTGAAGAAAATCACGACCAAGAAAACCAGGCCACATCACGCATGCCAAGGGCACATGCCCAGGGCTTTTTATACACAAGTAGAAATCTGCTTAATATTAAGCCAAGGAAGAAGTTTGAAACTATCCATGAATAGAGAATGTTTTTCTTAAGGACATGACTGTAACTTTTCTTCTGCCACCAATTCAGCAGTATTCTAAACCTTTGCAGGGAGGAAGAAATACAAGTAGTGGAACCGCATGAAGTCTGTAGTGACAAATAAAAAAGATTCATACTTCTGTTGCCCATTCAAGTACTTCACAGTTATCAGTTATAGATTAAACTTCTTTCCAGATACACCTGGGGCTGAGTTTTGAATTAAGTACCTTGGATATTGACAGCAGCAGAGTTGGGTCAAACTATACTTGGTGACCTATTATTTTATCTATACCTCTGTGTGGGTTTATAATACCTTCAGCACACAGCTTTAGATCTCAAAGACAAGGGTAATTGGACTTCACAGGAGGCAGAGAAAAGAAAACATAATCTTCTGAAAAGAACTCTCAAAGGCTTTTAATTTCAAAGAGGCTTTCCCCCTTTTCAAAAAAAGCAGTTTCTTGCCAACTATCTCATAAGAACAGGCCAGTTTAAATATGTCACAAAAGCACAGCAAGCAGTAACAAAGCTGCTCCATTGTACCAGTGATCTCAGTTGTTACACCCTCGGGGTTACCTGCCAGAGCCCCAGTCTGGCAAACAGGAAACACTCCAGAGGGTGCTGAAACATTGTGGAGTGATCTTGGAATAGGATCCACCACTGACACTGAGATGGATCTACAGGACATGCTGAAAAGTCTGGCAAACCTAGGATAACAATTGCTGCTGTGATTTGAAATTCTGTTACGTCCCACCTTTTTATTGCAAGCAGGAACAAGCAGGTCCAATGGTACATAATGCTGTGATTCCCTGCTCAGACCTGGATTGTTCTCTAGTACAACTTGCACCATTTTCCAGATCAATATGGTCCCTCAGCACTAGAGTGACAAGAAAGAAGCTTACATCTAAACTAGTACTTTCAGTACCACTTTAGGCATGTTCTGAGGAAGTCTTTTTTCAACAGCTGTTAGAGAAGAAAGAGAATACACCATCCCAAGCTTCCCTAGGTTCCAAACTAAGGAGATTTCACCACTAAAATGCCATTCAAGCAAATTATATCCTTCTTTCAACTTTATTGAAAAGAGCTTCCAAGACAGCTTATTTTATAGATAAAAATTGGTGCAGTAAAACTGATTAAAATGTATTACATCATTTATAGTTGAAAGTTATCTCTGCTTCAGGCAAGGTATTTATACCTTTCATCAGGATTAACTATTTTTACCAAGTATTTTTTAAACGTATGTCACTCCATTTTAATTCAATCCATTACACCTGTAAGTCTATTTTGGAGAGATTCCTGAGGATTTATTTCACAATAGATGAGCTTAATGTGTATTTCAGTGGGAGACAGGATGGGTGCTTGGAGAGATATGAAGAGATGATCCGTGTATTAGTCTCCTAACAGAAGAATTTAGTATTAAAAGAGAGACATGAAATGCACACAGTGGCTGGTATTTAAAGCTTGTTTCAATCCATCTTCTCTTCCATACCTGAAAAACATGCTGAAGTCACTGATAAAACTTCCTTTGGGAGCACATGTTGTTAGTGGCTATTAATACATACAGACTGGTGTGTTTGTCAACTGATAATGGCACAGTGGTGCAGTTACATCAAGAACGCAATTCCTGTATTGGTTCCCTAAATCTAAACAAAAGGCTCCCTATGTTGCACACAGACCAATCAGGCACTTCTCTGTTTGTTGTCTGTTAGCTGCCAAGGGGAGCTCCTATATCAAAACTAGAGGTCTTAAAGAATTTCATGCAAATTCTACATTTTGATTACATATTGATAAAGCCCGTTACAGAAACTCTCCGTTTTTCAGGTCATTTCTAGAAAGTGTGAAAGTCTGCTCTCATAACCAATATATCATTCTTTTTGCTTTTCCTCATATCAAAAGGTACAGCTGCATTACATTTCCCTGTGCTGCAACATTTGCATGTTGATTCCATTTAAAAATATTTAGCTATTTGTTCAGCAACTTCCTACACACTGTTGGATTTTTTTTTTTTCCCTAAAGCAAAGAAAACCCCAAACTAATCATCTTCTTTCTCGAGCACAAATGGAAGTGTTTGATACTAAAAAATAGCCAGTCTAGTATTTTTCAGCTACATTTCTGAAAATGCCAACAGAAGAAATGCCTTTCACTCCCAGTCTTCTGAAGTAAATTGATTCGGTTTGGTAAGCACTACCCAGCTGCCTCGGTGTCATCTGGAATAAGCAGATACATCCTTTGCTTTGTAAGATCCATGCTCACAAATTACTGTGCATCATACCTGCCTCAACATTTCCCTGAGCAGCTTAATGAGATCCTTGTTGACTTCAATCTTACTAGGTGTAAACCCGAAGCTGCTGTTGGAAGTTCCTGGCATTCGTTCAATGTTTACTTGGCACATTGTACACTTAATATTTCAGCTGAGAAATGACTGGTGCTGTGTTTTGCACAACATTCTCAGCTTGAAAGGACAGTAGGGCTAAACACAGTGCTTTGCTTATTCTGTTGGTTTGAGGGAGATTTTTCCATCTCCTTGCCATACATTTCTGCTTTGTGCAGCAGCATTTGTATACATTTGCATGACACATCAAACACACTAAAAGCTCTTTGTCATGTTTTATCAATGTTTCCCAGATCGTGTCCTGCTCCCACACTGACAAGTTAGACAAAGGAATTCTTGTTGGACAGCAAATTAACCACACCCACAAAATTTCTTCAAATTTTTGCAGATTTATTGTATTCTGCTTTTCCCTTAAGGGACAACATGGACATAAAGAAAATGAAAATATATTTTTCCCCTCAAGAAATAACTCAAGCTATTTAGCAAGTAATAAGAAAAAACAGTATCTATTGATTATTTTTGAATCCTTACAGTCAGAAAACAATCCATCGTGCCTTGCTTCTTGGGTGAAGAGTTCAGATGAGGTTCAAATACAGGGATGAGATTAAAGCCAAAAAAAAAAAAATTACACTTACCGGTCATGGACAGCTAAGGAATACCAGCTCTACCAAAAACACTGCTGTGACTCTTTTTTGAGGAACTAAGTCATTTTTTCAGAGACAGTACCTCAGTAATTCACAGCAGATGCCATTCTGTTACTCCTCTTATCCTCCAACTTTCAGACAGACTCATATACTGGATTCCCTGCATCACACTACAGACTGCACTCTCCACAAGAGATGTAACACACCCATCACACTACATAGAAAGAAGTGATAAAAGTACCACGAACTATTATCAGAATGAAACTCCTGTTATTTTCTAGTAAGCTGCTTTAATGTCACATGACATGGATATTTCATTTTTCAAGAATTACAGGTTCCTGTGAAAAACAATAACTTATCTCCAAAACTCTGCTATGAACTCTTTAATTGGACACCAAATATTCCATCAAAATTCACTTCATAGGTGACACCAAATGCAATTTTTTTACTGTGTTTTTCTGATCTTTATCTTAATGTCTATGTATTTCCACATAAAACTTTCACAGATTCCACAGATTCTTTTTAATTGGTCAAACACAACAAGGAGTTTTTTAGTTTTATAATACAAAGCTTATTAAATAATACAAATACGAAGAGTCAAGCTCTCCAGTCCCAGATGTGTATTGGAATTTATTCCAAGAAGAAAGTCAGCTTTATCTCTAAGCAACATTGTCAATGTATTTTCAAGGTTAAAACTAAAAACAGTCACAAAATGCAAGCAGCAAGAGCTGTACTTCATCAGTAACCTTTTCACTGATAGCAAAAATAAGAAAAATGACACCATGAGACTTCCTGCATTAATAAGAATGGTAATAAAAATAGTTGGGATTAGCATTTGAGAAGCTCAGGTTTGTGGACCAAAATGCCTGTTGAAAGTTATGCCTGACCAATTGCTTCTTAAAAGTTCTTAAAATAACAAGAACCAAATCTGACATTTAAAGAAAAACGAACAAGAACATTTGTCTACATAATTATGTCAAGCCTGAAAGCATTGCAGCTCTATACTTTCTCCTTTCATTATGGTATTATATCTGCAGCATTGGAACAAGGAAATACTATGTATTATATTTCAGTAATTCCACTTTCTAAAAAAAACTCTTCACACTGTGTCAGAATAATGTGTTTCCTTAGTTTACAATTCCACTGCTTTAACTTGAAAATATGTAGATGGAGGCTGTTTGCTTGGCTTTGTTTTTTTTTAATTTTTCCTTTGACTTTCTGCCTCAGGATAATTATACATGGATAGTACCTGTTGCTACTAAAGATTTCATAATACTTCATTAGAACACCTCCTTAGGCCTGCCTCCTTAATTACAGCTGTCATGACAGGGAGAAATGAGAGACATGGTCATCAAAAGGCTGAGACCTCAATTACTTGTTTTTTTACCTTGGGAGAAAAGTCACACTGGAATTGTTTCTGCAATATTCCTAACCCTTTGCAGTGATGGAAGAATTACACTCTGCTGTGTTGACGGTTACACCAAAACCACTAACACAAAAGCTACAGGCAGCAAGAGAGGGTGCTCTTGTTTATAAACATTTTGGGAAGCAAATCTTTTGTGAGAGATCCAGAAGGTATAAAATGGCAATGCTGACATGTAAGGGAGATGGAAGGCAGCATGGTAAACATCAAATGCAAGATTTTAATACAAAAGATATTAATCCAGTTTCGGATAAAATAGAAAACTGGCATCACTTTTTCCTCTTCAGTTTGGTAATTGCTGTTAGAAATACACTTATACTGGAAGTCAGAACAGCAGAACCCCAAATTAAACCCCAAGTTAAATTTACTCTTGTTTCCTATAAAAAGTACTTACCTTCCTCAAACAAGAAACTATTTTCTATATTAGAATATTAGGGAGAGAAAATTGGAACAAAAACAGACTGTCATCCTACGTGGTAATGTGGCACAAGGTGGAAAAAATATATCACAGTCTTGCAGGCATAAATATTTTTTTTCAAAGCAAAATTGCCTAGATTTTACCAACAGAACACTCTAAACAAATTTCTTAACTGAAATTACCATCTGAGTTCATGAAATCTCTTACAGGTTGAAATATAGAAACTTCCAAAGCAGGGATTCTGCAGAGTCATTTCCCTGCAGGAGAAATTGGCTGTTTTGATTCCACCATCTGGCTGAATCCTATTCCACCTCATGAAGCTGTTGCACAGCTAGTAAGATAGGTGGTATAAACACTACAAAAAAAAGTAGTATTTTCTGTGCCATTATCCTGATGATAGTTTCCTCTGTGCTGTTTTCCACAAGCACATGGCATCACTCAGATGTTTAGCAGCTCGTTGTTACATAAAGCTGAACCCTTGTTTGGAATGTCTTGTCAACAGCACAGCAACTGCTCACAAATTAATTATTGCACCTAAAAACTGCAGGCTCTTTGGCCTCATGGAACCCGACAAACACAAATGGATATATTTTTAAAGGCTGCTGTATTTTGGGACAGAGACACCAATATGCCAGCAAGAAATTAAATTACCTATTGGTCATAAAATGAGTCTCTCTCCAAAACTACACTTTTTCATTAAATAAATAAAAACAACAAACCCCAGACATTCACTGTAAAACACAAGTGAGATACATCCACTATTTTTCACTAAGCAAAACCAGGTTGACTACAAAAATAGAACTCTGTGATTTAATGGAGGAAAAAACTTTTCTAAAATAAGTAATTGCAAGATATCTGAGGAACTCAAGCTTATCTGTTAATTATTCATGTTTCTGTTTTCATTTCCAGCTATTCTGGAGCTGCTGATGCTGGCACTCTCTACTAGGTTTAAGCATCCTTTCCGCTCAACTCTGCCAAATTAAACTGTCACTTTCTATTAAAAAATCTATAGAAAGAGGTTTTTAATCTTCTGATTTACACTTTGTAATAGAAAGTCAAGGTTTAAATTAGGACGGTATCAGCTTATGAAATAAAGCCTAAGCAGTGCAGTGACAACCCCAGTGAAGAAAAACCTCCTGCTTGCATTAAAGTGCACAGCAGAACAGTTTTAGTTTCTGTCTTTTGGAAGGTTTTATTTTACACACCTCAAGTCAGTCTCACACTCTTGTTTAAAATAAGAGAGCCTGTAGATGCGGTCAGGACACACCTTAAAGATGTCATTTGCCATCAAGTGTCTGAACTGTCCCTGAGTTTATTGACCTGTTACACCCTCAGCCTCTTTACCTTTCAGGTGCATTAAGCAGGCAATGCACAACTCAGTTAATACTTCCTTATGTGAGCTGCTCCTCTTGAAATTTTCTTAAGGATCTATGGACTCCACAATTCACTGAGCTGAAAATTAAAACAAACCAACTTCAGTAATTCAACTGCTCTTTAAATATTTTTTCTTTTTTTTTGTGCAATCCTTAAAAACAGAATATCTTAATGACCCTATTTATTTCCCTTTAACACTATCTCTTCTTCAAATTTTTTTCTTCCCAAGTGTTTCCACTCCCAGCTTCTCCAATTGTATCACTCCTGTATTTTATACCAACTTCACAGCTGAAGAAAATTTAGTCACAAGATGTGTTACAGACAGGGAGAAAGTGACCTCAGTGTGGGAGAAACAGAATTTATTAGGGTTACTAGCACACAATTGCTCCTAAAATGATTATTTACTGCGATTACTAGCATTCTCTCCAGCATGTCATGTCTTATGAACTTTGAGATCATTTTTAAAGAAGTTTAAATTGCCTACAAGCATAACCCTGTTACGACATCTTTACCTTGTCACATGAAATTTTACTCCCATTCTCCTTTTATCCTAGGGATGTCTAGTTCACTCCTACTATTAATAGACATTACCCTCTTGTCTGGCTCAGCATGCTCTGCTGTGCTGCATTTCACTGGAGACAACAGCTACAGCTGTGGTTCAGCCAGAATTGGCTCCCTCTTTGCACAGACTGAGCAAGAAGAGAGATAAGTGAGAAGAATGCAGAAGCTGACCACAACACACTCAAGTACCCAGTGCTGCAAGGTCACAAGAGGATAATTAGACTTGGCAAAAAACTCATCTAGACAAAGATTCTTAGAAAGGATTATATTGCCAATCATATTCTATCAGGGTTTGAGAGACTGAATCCTTGGATAAATCAGAAAATAAATGTATACTAAAAACAGAAGCTTAAATGTTTTATTCTTTATACACTTTTCATAACATTCAAATTTAATCCAGGTTTAGTAACCAGAAGGTTTCTGGATATCTATTCAGAAATGATATGTAATGACATCTTTTCATGTATATAGAATTTTTAAGATAAAGAAGCCATGTCTCTTCTCTACACCAGCTAGATCTAATACATAGAGTGAAGAGTTCTCAGAACATACCAATGTGGAGTGATCTTCATGTTCCTCTCTACCAGAGTATCCAAGAACACCTACAGAAGGCAGCACCAACACACTCTTTTTGCTGAGTAACAACAAAAATCTTCAAAGTCTATTATTGTACACAATGTGAAAATCCAAACACCCCCTTTTAAGTGTCAGGGCAACCACAAAATAACGCTACTGCTGCTTCCTATGCTTGGTTTACACTTAGTGTTCTCTTGTGCTGCCTCACAGCTGCTTTTGGTATCCACTCTTTGGACCAAAAGCCTGATCCTCCAAAGTGCGACACTACTTCTATAATCAGAAGAAAGCAAAGTTGCATTTCAAAGCTCCACAACACAGATTTCATGTGGATTTATCTCGAAATTCCATTGCAAGTAGTTACACAAATAAACTACAGTGTGTGAAGCATCCCTTTCTTTTATTTCAAACTCATGACTGGCTACTTCATTTGAGGCCCTCCAGCTACCATATGACTGAGTTCACCATTTACTCAACCCTTCAGCCCTCTTTGCCCTCCACCCATTTCTTGCATTTCCAGAGTGAAGATATTTCAAGCAGCTGTTACTCACATGGAAGCCATTCCACAATTTTGACTCCGATCTCTACAAGATCTGCTTTTATTCATCTTCCATGATCTTCTCCCTCCTACTACTACAGGGGAAAAAAAATAAGAACAAACTTAATTTCTGGTACGACCAAAGCTTCCAGTTACTGGTTTAGAAAGCAAAAACATCTAGAACTGATTATAACAAGACAGGAGTGAAAAGCTGGCTCTCATCACCATTGCCACAGTATGACAAGGGCATCAAAGACCCTCCTCTCCCCCTCCCTGTTTATGCCTCGTCCACTGCGCTTACATGAAAAACTGCAACCTCCAAGTATGTAATAGAAATTAAACTGAATGAGAACATTAGAAATTAAATACTGTGATAACTGTTTCCCACTACATTTTCCACATTAGAGCAGCACAAATGGGGCAGAAAGTTGCCACACGAACTACACATTATTAACTTCAATTATTCAACAATTAGAGGAATATTTTCATCACAAGACTTGAAGAAGGCCTTTCTCCCATGCAGACATTTTTCAAGAAGGCAGAAATTTGAGACTGCTTCTTACACAGCATGCCCCATTGGCTAAATTCAGCAATTCTCTGCTCACATGTGAGCAGGTTAGATTTTAAATACTCTTCACACTTTCTGTAAGGAGTCTATAAACTGAACAACAACATTCACTGAAACTGTTTGGATTTTTTTTTTCCTATTATAAGCAGCAGAGAACAAACAAACAATAATTCAAGCAACTCCTAAGCCTAAACTCCACTAATAAATGCAATAGACTCTCTAACTGAATACACAAAAGCTGTTGGGAATTACTTCAACTCAAGAAAACAGTTTAAGTTACCTCATCCCTACAAGGGAAAGCAAAGAAGAGCTTCTTTGTAGTCCAAAGCTTTTGTGAAAAAAAGCATGGCCACCCCAGGCTAGAAATAAATTTTTTACTTGCCTTCCTGGTGCCCTCCAAAAAGATCCTCTGTCACTTCTATCCTCACTGGGAACTAAGCAGCACACACATTATGTTTTTAAAGGGGACAGTGTACTTGAATCAGTGATTTAATGCACAAACACTTAGAATGCTCAGGTTTCTTTAAGACTGGAAAACTGGAAACTGCTAGAGGGGTGACACCTCTGGATTAGGTATTCCTGCCCTGATGCAGTTTGTCCTGATACTTGATTAATTGTCACTATGAAAATAATTTTCTTCACGCTCTGCTAACTACTCTAAAGGAGTCTTTGTCTGATAATAACTTCAAATGCCAATTGCTGTGACAGACTGCTCTCCTTTGAATTGCTTGGATCTTTGATGAAGACATACCACATTTATCTTTGCTAAAATCTAAGGTTACAGTCCCTGAAGCACTCCAGCATGTTTCTGCCTCCATAAGGTACATGTGATATTCTACAGTTACTAGAAAAAGACATAAAAAATAATGATTAAACTGAAAAGTATAAACCCCATAGTTTAAAACTACTGGAAGACTAGGATCTACACATATAAGGATATACCTTAGGGAAAGGATTATTATAATGCTGCTATGTGGGAATTAAGTTGCACCCTTTATTAAAGGTTTTTTACCCTATATTGGTCCACAAGGCACTGCTCAGTAACCTGTGATCTTTTTTGAGGATTATGAGGCTACCTGGGAATTACAGGGAAAAGCATGAGCTCCAGCAAGTCTGTAGTTCTGCCACCTTTGTCATTTGTCTTTGTCATTCTGAATTTAAAAAAAAGTTGACAGTGCTTTCTGTGAAAGCATGATTGCAAAGTTGCTGCCTGCTTCTCTCACCAAGCAATTTCCAATAACTTCATAAAGTAACACAGAAACAGGAACTATAGTTATCAATGAAAAATCAGCCATAATATCAAGTAAATTTAAGTTGATGATGGAAAAGTTTTTCTAATTCAGTATCTACCTCATATACCTTCTTAAATTCAGAAATTTAATAACTGTACCCTTCGAAGAAATTCTCACAAAATTCTGCATCTGGAAGAACACTGGGTAATTTTAATTTTTTTTTCCTCAATGTATGTTATAATTCAGTGCAGATCCATACAAGTTTCCTGAAAAATCTTAAAACCTTTTCTGGTCTGGCCACCACCTTGAAGGCTCCTGCAATCACTGTGATCAAACTCAGCAGCATTAGTGTAAGTGAATCAGATCTTAAGCTTGAACCTGTAAAAGATCTGCCTTATATTTCTCAATAGAGAAATCAATTCATTCCAGTAATTAATGGCTATCTGCTTAGATTCTCACAGATTTATTTTGAGGTTATTCAGGACACATTATTTCTTTCCTCATCTAAAGTTTTGAACAGTGGCTAAGTTATACCAGAAGTTCACAAGAAGTAAAACTACAAAGCAGCTGAGGTGTTTAGGTCAAGAACAAGAAGCAAGAGCAAAACAAAACTCTCAAAGATGCAGTATTTTCTTCCAAACACAGCTAAGAAACTTGACTTCTCAACTCCTAATAAAACAGTAGTATAGTGAAGGTGGGAAGGAAGTATTCAATTTCCTTGAAACAAACATGACCATTTCTACCTTTGATGCCTTCCTGTGAAGTTTCAGATCGATTTTTTTCTTATTATTAAAAGTGTCTTCCATAGCACAAGTGCCCTCTGTTTTTCTAGCTTAATAGTGTGGGGGTTTTTGCCAACAAAAATAATAAAATTCTCTCTTTACTACATCATCTGTCGAGGTGATCACCACATCATCTCAAAAAAATACCAGTGTACAAATAATAGAGAGAAGTTATATCTCTTCTGTTTCTCTTAAGTAACAGAATCAGATTTAACTAAATTGCTCAGTTAAAATTTGCAGAATGCAAATCAAATCCTGTATTTAAATATCTTTTGGTCTAGTATAGAGTAATTACACCCAAACCTGCAGCTGAGGCCATACATATGACAAGTTAAATTATGCAATGAGGGATTCCAACGACAGTTTTCTTAAAACAGTAAATCTACTACCTGAATATTGGTAAAACAATGATTTTTCATGTTCCATTTTACTGAAACATAACAAAAAAAGGTATTAAATTCTAACAAAAAGTCAGTTGTGCCATTAAGACTGGTTAAAAATAAAAGAGCAAAACCCTCCTTTTAAAGTTCTATGTCTCCAATACCATCATTTCTTACCATCAGGTGACAGCATTGTGTAACACTTCCAACTCCCTGGTTCAGCTGGAAGTAGAGGAACATGTGCAACATTATAGAATTGTTTAAGACAACGCATTTGTAAGCTGTAACTTATCAGAAAAATATGGGGACTGTTTTTTAGTGCACAGCTGCAGTAATGCCATAACCAAGTAGAGAGAGACAAAGCAAGCATGAATACCTTTGTAAACAAGCCTTCATCTCACTCTTCCTTTTTTATTACAATCTAAGAAGAATTTATGTTGTCTGAATAGTTGTACACACTTGTATAATGTCCAAATGTTGCTCCATTTGACCAGAGTACTATTTACTTCCCAAGAAGCAATTTAATGCATTTTAAGATTAATACCAAGATGGAGCTCACAAACCCCCACTACGCCTCCTTTCACAAATTCCAGTATTTAGCTATCCAGACCTCTCAATAGCCATACACATGTCCTCTGATCAGACAAAGTCAGGGCTCAAGGCATCAAATTCACTTTTCTCCCTGAAGACTCAGCTGCCTGGCTACAGCTTGGGCTAAAAGCAGGCAAACACTGAGGCAAGTATCAGAACACCTGTCATTTCTATGATGGCACGGATGCACTGGGACAGTGCGGGTATTTCTGCCTGTTCCATCATGTAAAATAGTACCTGGCAGAACATTTGAGTGCAGGGGTATCCAGGCTACCTACTGCGCAAGGAGAAGCACCACACTTGCACTGGCACAATATTGTGCCTGCTTTCCATGCCCTGCTTGGTTCAGGAATAGCTCAGTCATCTCTGAGGGACTCCTTTATGATGCCATTTGTATTCTCTTCATCTCCCTCTACAGGTTTCAATTAGCTCATTCATTCCAGTGATCACAACGACAACCTATTCACTGGTGACTCACAGACCTACAGCCAGCTCTGACACGTTTCCTATATTCCATTCAGGAGATCAGCTTCTTTTTCTGACATCTCCCCAGGGATGTGTCTGTCAACTCAGATTTCAAAGGGGGCTAAATGCCCGGGGAATTGCAATATGATTTCAGTTCCTCACTGCAGATACATCAAAGATGGGCAACTCAAAACAGTTCTGACTCACCCTTTCCCTGAAAATTAGCATGCACTAACCCACTAATGGTAAATGCACAATCAAATAACACACTGGACACAGGAAAGTGTCCTCCTGTAAGTACTTGCCAGCTCTAAACTATAACAGAGCTTGCCCTGAAAGAGTACTGTTAGAGTATGTACTATGATAGTGACCAAATTAGCTACTTGTTCCTGTTGAAGGCAAGGGCTGTACTTCAATTTAAAGAGGTGCAGAAAAATTATAGAAGAATAACTGATTTTTACTGTCTGATATTTGTTTGCCTGTGGGAATATTGTCTTTAAATGTGAAAACCTGCATTTTAACATAGAAGTCATAATCTTCCATTTCATGCCCCAACTTTGGCAGTAAGCCCGACTGATTATTTACCACCTTTGGCTGCTATTACAATGTAAAACACTACACAAGATTGTTACCTGGCTTACTGAAAAACAGATGAGTTTATAGGCTGGGAATCCCAATTTATAAGAAGGTATTAAGGAACTGGTCTAAGTGCATTTCCATATCCACAGTCTCTTCATCACAGAACCTTCAAATGGTTTGCCTTGGGGGGGGGGGACCTTAAAGACCATCTAGTTAGTTACAACACCTCTGTCATGGCCATACTTTTTAATCCTGAGTATTTTTTCAGCAATAACTTAAGTGTTTTGTTGGTGCTGTTGATGGAAACACACAAATAAGTAATTGTTTAAGTGCCACCCTATGTTAAGCTGTAGCACAGACTGGTGCAGAGACACAGCAGAAATTTGGCTAACAATTACACCTTCAAGTTTATGATTGAAACCACCATGAAACATATTACTCATATTACTATCTTTGGTGGATGTTCTTCCAACTGCAGTGTAAGGGTGATATCAATCAAGATCTAACTTTTCATGGGATTAAGCCTTTGCATAAATATTAATCCTTTTACTCTGTCTAGAGCTGTGAAGAATTCCATAATATAGGCCACTTCCTATTTTATGTTTTAGAAGCATGAACTGCTTATGGTGCATTTTTATAATGAAATGTGCACTGCTAATGTGATTTTTTTTTCCTTTTACACAACACTTGAGAAATATTAGCTTCAATCTTTGAGCTAATTATTGAAATCTGCTTTCAGTGAGAGAAAATGCTCAAAAGCACCATCTGTTTTCATAGAAATAACTGTATTTTAAATAGGAACTATTATTTTTTGTTGAAATTTGAATAGTTTTACTGCACAATAATTTATATTATGTGGTATGCATTCTTTTTTACCATTTCATTAGATCTCTAGGCAGTTTTCTGAGACAAATGCCATTCACAAGCCATGAATGCTTGAATCAAGTAATTGCTCAGAAAACCTCCAGTATTATCCTGAACTATATAAGATGAGACATAGTTTTGGTACTGGCATGTCAGCACAACAGCTCATCACCCATTAAGTGCCTCATTCCATTGTGTTTCACAACTGTTCTCAATCTGCAGAGGCTGAAAAAAGGCAATCTCAGTATGGGTGCCATCACTACAAAAAGAACCCCACATCTTCTCTTCAGCTTCTGCAGCTCCTTGTGTCTAATTTCCTGTACAGCACTCAGTATGTGGTAAGCAATTTGCAAAAGGTGCACTAGTCCAAAAATAAACACAACTTCAGAATACATTTGATTACTGTTCAGAAAAACAACTGACAATTAGCTGATTACAAAAAGCATTCATCTTAAAAACAATAACTCTCGCTGAGCTGAAACCCTATAAATATCTAAAATTTGCTTGGATGCCAGCTTCCCCATCCATGCCACTTGTGTTGCATAACAACCAGTTGCTGCTTCAGAGCAACTGAAAAATGGCAATCATAATTTTAGATAAATATACTGATTGTCATGGGGCTGTAAATCTGTGGGGAGACGAAGTTTCCTTGCTGCAGAGAACAGTAAATACCAGCTGTGTTTCCAATTACACTTATCTGCTCAGGGAAGGTGGGATTTTTTTCTCCCTTCAAGGCTACTCCTTTAGGAGAAACAATAAAAAAAGAAGTTATGACTGTGACACTGAGCCTACCAAGCAGGATCACACTGAATTTAAGGACTAACACCTAAAAAAAAAAAAAAAAAAAATCTTTCTTCATCCCACCCTCAAATGGTTGTGGTGGGTTAACCTTGACCAGATGTCAGGACCCTCCACCCAGCCAGCTGCTCCCTCCCTCTCTCTCCACAACAGAACAGGGTGATAAATTAAGATGAAAAATCTCATGGGTAAAGATAAAGACAGGGGGATTACTTTCCACTTATTATCACCAACAAAACAGACCTAAGGATAAATTAGTTTAACAGAACACCAATTGAAAATAAAGATGGGGGGGAAGCTAAAATAACTTCCCCAGCCACCATCCCTTCCTTCCAAAACAAACATCAATCTTAAATTTCCTATTCCTTTACCTCCTCCCACCACAACCTACTGGTGCAGAGAGCATGGGGAATGAGGGGGGTTTGATTAATCTGTACAGTGTCTTTTGTGCTGCTCCTTCCTCATGTATTCCTGCTGCTCCAGCACGGGTCCTGCCCATGGACCGCAGTCCTTCAGGATAAACCAGAGACGGGCCCCTCCAAAGGCTCACCTGACATTCCATGTCTGACAGAGAGCATTTCCCATGTGTTTAAAAGGTATGGACTTATTTCAAACCTTTATCTCATCCTGGAAAAGGTACACAAGCTTATTAAGTTTAAGTTCAGTTCCTCCAATCTGCAAGACCAAGACAACATTGGAGGGAAAGCAGAAATAATGTGCTAATTATTTTGGCATGTACTTCCTGAAGAGATTTATGCAAAGTAGCTCACCATCTTGAAAACCACCCAAAAACTCAGTAATCCAAACTGTAATAAAGCTATGAAGCAGCCAAATTCTGGCAATTACTATAAGTAGTCTATGTCAAGACAAGGCTTGTGATAAAAACTTGACATGAATTAGAGACAGAAAAAATGTGATGTGATAAAAATCTCACTTCTCCATTCCTGTCTATCTTAATATTTCTCCAAGTAAGCTCTTACCTCTCAATGTAATTAAATTACCAGTGATGTTACAAGCTCAGGACCCAAGGACTTCATTTGCACGTGTCAGTCATTTCCAAAGAGCCCCATTCATAGCTGAAAAAGCCACAAATGGAACAACGACATGTCCTTGATAGTGTTGGCAATGACAGCAGCTCTTTGCCAGTCTTTCAGAAAAGAACAAAACCACATTTTCTCTGCTTAGAAATTATCAACAACTTGAGTCTAGGTTGAGTTTATCTCAAGAGGTCTCCTGATGCAATTATATGGGTCTTGCCAAGGGTAGCCACCAAATTTGCTGCTAACACTGCACATCACAGTTACGATGCAGGCTTCATATGAATATAATTTATTTTTCTCAAGATGAAGTACATTACTTTTAGAACCATTTGAAATGGGCATTGTATCAGCTTTTGCCTCTCTGGTTTTACACATGAAAGTTGCTGACAACCTTCTGGGATGTCTCTACACTGCATTTCTCACACTTGAACTGTAAGATTATGAAATATTTCCTTGAAAACAACAAAGGTTCCCCAAAATACAAATTCTGAATAATGCAGTAACATGAAGACAGAAAGTTAATTTTAATGCAACTTAGCTTCTTGTCTTAAACACACTGACAAGATATTACTCAAAACATTTCCTTATATAAAGGAAACACACAAAAACTTCATTTCTCACAGAACATAAAACATAGTTAAAATTTCAGCAAGCATTCAGAATTAGAATGTGTCCACAATATGAAACAGGAGGACACCATTAGGAAGACTCGGATCTCTGTTCCATACAGGAGAAGGGAATTTATCTTCAAATCTTTTAGTTCAAAAGTCATGTCTGCTAGAATATTCACCCTTTTTTGCACTTCAAAATCCTTATTAAGGAGCAAGACCTCATAACTTCAGCTACAAGAAAATATAACTCTTCTCTGTAGGTGAAAGGGCACTACATTTTTAGCTGTTAAGCTCCAAAGAAACTTGTACCTCTGCACGTAATTCTCCCCATCAGAGGAGACTGACGAGCACAGAAACCTACAGCTGCAAGGATTTCAAGGCTCACAAGGCCCAGCAAGTAGGATAATTTCTCCTGGTGAAGCATTCATGGTATGAGGGTAAATGTGCTCTGGTCCTGAGGCACCAGCTGGCTCTGAAGGCAAGAATTCAGCCAGTCAGTACTGGGACTTATGTTAGTAGAAAAAAGAAGGTAAAACTCATGTAAAAATTACAATTATCATGGTAATAAAAGTAGTTTCTGAAACAGGGGCTACAACAAAATACCTTAACTTACCTACCTGAATAAATGGACAATAAAAAATTAATTTCTCCTACCCTTCCTGCCTTCAAGTTTTTTTTTAAGTAGTTGTCCTTTATAATGGATTTATTCATGTTCTAAGAAAACATGGATTAGGTCCCAGGACTTTAATGCTGATCAACTGAAGGCTAAGAGGCCACACTAAGAAACAGCAAACAAAGCTCTTCCTCACTTTCATCCCTCTCAGAAGAGACAACTCTCACAGATACAAAGGCAGAACACAAAAAACACATTTAATTTACATGGCTAATTTATGATGAATTATGGCACCTCAAACACTTAAAACATGTGATGCCATGTTACTGAATTTTTACGAGCCTCATCTGCAATAAAACAATTTTATTTGGCAAAAATATGCTTCTCTTTTTTTATCAAAAGCAGGTAAGTATTGAAAAAGATAAAGCTCCAAAGTTTAAACCCTATAAAGAGATGTACACAACCATGGTTATTTCTTACAAAGCTCAGTCACAAGCGTGACAGGCAAGTTTAAAACTTGGGGTTTTCCATAGCAACCATCACGCAAAGGAAATGGGAGCTTTTGAAGAAGTGCACCATCCAATTTCTGTGACATTTTCCATAAAGAAGGACTGTCATGTCATGAAGTGTGTAATTCAATGCCAGCTTCCTTCATTATTCACTGTTTCCTTGGTGCAATTTAAGAGGGTAGAAGAAATCAGCTGAACATGTACCTTATGTTTTGGGGACTCAGGATCTATTGGTGACTGTGGTGACCTTATTCAAGATCAAAATTTCCCACACTCAATCACCACTTCTCTTCTATTACTCCTGGCACTATCAAGAGCCAGAACCAGAGCACAGAATCCTAAAACCCTAGGAAAAACACAGGAAAGGGAATAAATCCCTTCTTCCTGACTCAAGGCATTCAGCAGTTGGTCAGAGCTCACCAGCACAGCTGCAGCTAAGAAACAATAAGCCAGCCTCCTTCTCCCTGTCCTTACACCTATCAGAATGGAAAAGATACAAAACACACTTCTTTCCTTCCACTCAGCCAGAGGTGGTTATTGAATCGATGGCAGCAGACATCAGCCAGCAATTAAAAAAGGCTGATGTTGTTAAATTATTAAACATAAGCATGGTGACAAGATGTAAAAGCCCACTCTGTGATTTTCTTCCAGGTAACATGCTGACAAAAATGGCAATAAATGGAAATGTCCCTTTTTCTCATTCATCATAAAGGAACTACCTCAATATTATTTAAGAATGCCACTCAGCAACTACATCTACTTTTTCTGAAACCAATAACCTGTAAAAATATTTGAAATAGTCCAGGATACATCATATTCAGTAATTACATGAAAAAAGCAAATGAAATTATCTCTCTTTTTTTTTCTCAGGTGACAAAACCGACAAATTAGACAACTAATCAAAAAAAAAAACATTCAAAGTTTCTACCAGAAACTTTGACACTTAAGAATTGCAGCCTTCCTTTTATATACAGTTTCTATACAGCTCAGGGTGTTCCTTTTTTTACCAAGAAAAAGTATGAAATAATTAATGAATTTTCATTTAGAAAAACAAACAGGCTGAACTTAAATGGGGAAAAGCTAGAGAACACAAAGGAAACTAAGTAGTGGGGAAAACAATTAAACCCATTTTGCTCCAAAATGATAAACTACAAAAAAAAGTACTTATTGTCTTCATGTGGCAATAGATTAAAGTCACAGGGACTACAGTAAATATTTAGTAACTGCATCCTCAGTGTGACTGCAAGTATACACATGGATGTCAATCTCTAAAATCTAAAACTACACACAAGCTCTGTAATTCAAGTTGCATGAATAACCAAAACCACACTGACTGTAGTCATGAACAGCAGAAATTGTATCTGCCATAAAAACTGAGACTAGAAAGAGGCAAAACACACCAACTCTAAAGCCCATAAGTATGAACTCAGTTGAACTTTCAAAGATGATGAAATTTGTCTGGAATTCTTACACTTGATACATTTATTTCCACCAATCCCTGACAAATCAGTGATGTTTAAACCCAGGCTTTTGCCTTTCAGACTGGCTTCAAGAACTCACCATGTCTTCCACATAATGGGAAGCAAATCCATGATGAGAGGAAATCTGTGTTAAGAGCTACCATTTGGCTCAGCATAAAAATTACTTGTTTCAACACAGTTTGAAAACAATATAAGCAAGTAGAATACTTATAAAATGCTGCTTTCTTGAGAGTGACCATGACTGTTCCACTGATTGTACTGATTTGCTGCCAGACTTCAAGTGTCTTCAAACTAACACCATTTATGCTTTTTTGTAACCCTTCCCAGTTGCCTCAAGTATTGCACTTTATCATAGTGAAAGATGTAGACTTCCATGCAGTGCAAAGAACAAATACACCCATGAATTTTTATACAAATGCAAATGGATACATGCAGGAAACAAACTCTAGAGAGAATTATTCATCACCAAATACAAATACTTTAAAATTGCACACATAGTCGGAAGTTCAGCACTCTATTGTCTGAAAAGGAGGGTAGTTTATGCAAGCAAAGACACTAAACAAAACCAGGTTGCATTTGCTCAAATATTTCCTATTCTCCAACTTTAGAGTCAACTGAAACAACACCAGCAGTTTAATCTGCATTTGACTCCTTCAGCTACCCAAAATCTTCTGTTTTCACGGATGAAAATATCAAATAACAGGCAACCACTCATGCTGTTATTGTAAGATTCTAGAGAGCAAACAGCTGTAGTTTTACTGTCATGAAAGCTAAATTACACATTTCATATTAATGAATTGGAATTCTATCCAACACAAAAGTTTCCAGATGTCTTTTTTCCTATTTTTATATGATTATGATCCAAAATATGGTTTTATATTGAGTACAGTTATATTCAACCATTCTTATTTTGCCTTGAACAAGCTCCTAGTGCTGAAGGGACCACCCAAATGGAATACTTATGAAGTGGATATACCCTTCCTGCCAAGCAAGGTACCTGGTCACACAGAGCTCTTTGCAGGATAATTGTATAATATGGTAAATTATTGATTCTTTGTTTGATAGTTACTTCTAGAAAAGCTTTTAGTACTTGGTGCATTGGTGAAAGATTCCTGGCTGAAAGTCCTGGAGAATAAAATTAAGAAGTGCAAATGTATCAACATGGTTTTATCACAGCACAGGACATCACTAAAAAAGGGGGGGAAAAAAACCCACAACTTACTTGGCTTCTTTCCAACTCTGTCAACAGAGAGGCTAATTAGTACTAATTACAACAACAGCTTTACAGCATACATTCAGACAGACACCGTTCTGACCTTGCTGGTATTTATCAGAGTTGTCCCTCTAACAACTAAATGCTATTAACAAGATGTCAGCTCTTCTCTGTACTATATGGACACACACTAAAAGGAGACCTTTGCCTTTGAGTTAATGCTGTAGACGAGACACAGGCTACAAAGCCCTGTTTGAGGAAGACTGAGGAAAAGAAAAATAGAAGTGGACTTGATTTAAAGGAGAATTTCTCATATTAAGAATCAAATCTTTCCTGGAGCAGGAATTGCTGAAGTCTCCTGCCTATAACTTTTCCAAGCACCTACTAAAAGCCAAGCATCTGTTAAATCAGAACTCTTAATTTTGTGATGAGCAGCAAATCTCCACCCCACTATGTTGCTCTTTCTCTGTTGATGCAAGCCTTTAAAGCTGCAAAGCAGAAAAATATTTTTGCTGATTTGATGTAAACTACAAATGAGCATAGATGTACTCCTCAGCATCAAGGAATATGCTTCCTGGTTTGCCTGAGTCACAATCCTAAAGAAAAAGAGAAGTTAAACAAGCTCATTAAGCTGGTGATAGCTGGGAGCTGGCTAACACTGGGGAAATATCTCAAAGGTTTCAGTTGCTGTCACTGACTGGCTGTCACACTGGGGAAGTGACCACCCCTCAAGGCTGAGAGGCACCACATTGCAGTCACAGAAGCTTACTAACCTTGCTGCTGCTTTACACAGCTATACAGCAGCAATTCAGCCAGATTGCACTGCATTTTGCCTCTGAAGTGGACTGCAAACACAGCTGGTCTGATTTCTTTCCCTTCCTTCACCATGCCCCTCCCAAAAGGCAGGCCACCTAAACAGCAACTTCAAACTGGGTTGTAAGAGAAAATACCATAGCTTTGGATAGGAAGGAGGTTGGTGTACAGCAGAAGATAACAATGCCAATGAATGATTCCCAAAATGGGATTAGAGGATGACTTTTGGTGGTCTGCATAGAGACAATTTGTTCCACACTACTGAGCCTCTCTCATTCTAAGGCAGCTCTTGTCATTTTATTAATGTCCGTGTGAGCACTCAGATTTTTGACATAGTATGACTTGATGCTCGGCTGAAGCAGCTTAGTTCATGACATTGTCAGTGTACAAATCCTTCCTCTTCCATACAATGGAAATGAGGGGCCAAAGAAAGATTTGTGGTATGAAATTGAAAATTACATGCTTCAGTCCCAAAACAGGAAAAGCTGAAGTGAGGAACAACTAAATGCCAGTGCCTCTTGGGAATTTGGGAATCTCAGTGATTCAGAAGGTCACTGCTGCCTGGACTAAGGGATATTAGTTTTCTTGTACACAATGACTTGCTTTCTGTTTAATACACAAGAGATTTACTCACATTTTCCAAAGTTCTTACAGCACTTTGCTAGAGAACATGAACCTCTGTGTTGATCTCCCTGTCAGCCTTCCCAGCTGAGACTGGTAGTCCTGGCAGAGTGAGAGCACAGGTGCCAGTTTCTGCTCAGCAAGATGGGAACTCCTGTGGTAAAAGATTTTAGCTTTGTACAGTATCTATTTGGTTTCCATTTATTCTCAGTGACCATGAGTGATCCACAGCTCACAGCCACTGTAGGCAAGAAAATAGAATCCAAAAGTGAAGAGAAGGAGCAGGCAAAGCATTAGGCAGCTTGGTGCACTTAAAGCCCCCAGAAGCTTACAGAAGGGGAACTCATTGCCTGCTTTTTTTCATAGTTTTTTAAAACATATACTTTGGTTTGGGTCAGGTTTTTCTTGAGTATCTACAACAAAGATGATTGTGCTCTCTCCGGAAGGAGATGAAAGGCAAGAGGGTCATGCTTTTCAAATACACAACACATAAATTTAATATGTGCAACAGAACTGTAAATCTCCCATGTTGCCTTTTAATTTTTGAGCCTGATGTTGTGTGCTACTTTGCAGTTATTGTATGCACAAATTCAAAGACAATTTTGATCCCCTCACTTTAACATGTTATTAACAGTAACTTTAAAGTCTCTCAAAATCTCACAGAAATGCTAGTTTTAAGACTTCTCTTCTGTATTTACCTGTGTAGAAAAAAAAACTCAACTAACTTTTTAAATGAAGATTTCACCTTTTGTCACGTGTTGGAGAAGCCATCTGTCAAGTCAAAAAGGGACTTGTTAACAAGGTAAAACATGTTGTTGCACTCAAAAAGGAAATGGATGTTTGAGACCTTGGTAAGAACAGGAGCTGGCAGTTTGTCATCACAAATCCTTGCCACCAAAAAAAACTAACCCTAGAGAGTTTTAATATTTCTGCTAATTCAGCCTTGGAATTTGACAACTGATCTATAGCATTATCAGCAAGTGACATCTACTCACTTGGTTATACTACTCAGTTTACTTGCAAGTGGAAAAAAAAAAGTGCAGTAAGGGGTTTTTTAATCAAGCAGGTAAGACCAATGCTCATAAACCACTGATGAGCAAGTACTGTCAGACTTGTCAGACAGCTTCTCTGAATAATATTTAACAGTTTGACACTAACATGCTTCAGTTTGAAAGATATGTGTGGCATCAGCATCTGAATACCAATAGTTTCAAACCTAGACGGAATAGAGAATTAGAAATCCACAACACAAGGCAAAACAAAGCAAATTGCAAGGAGGAGAGGTCTCCAGATGTATTACCAAAGAAACAGGCCAAACTTTCATCTTCCCAGAGTGTCACTGGGTAATAAATGAATCAGAGGAAAACACACAGATAAGCACTAGGGACCAAACCACGGGGGGTTTGCCCCATCATTCTTAAACTAAGTTTGTTACTGATCCAAGAGCAGCACTCGGTAACAAGTCCATCCTTTCATTCTCTCTGACCTGGCAGAGGAGCAAAGGCCTCAGTGAGGACCTGCAGCCTATTTTGACTTCACTTTAGCAAAAACTTCATTATCCTGAGATTATTCCTATCATAATCTTGGCATCACTCAAGCAGTATTTCCAAGAATTAATGAATCTGCTCCTGAGAATTTATTGTGAATCCTTAAGTGTTTTGATGCACATTCAGCCTTTAGATTAAATAATTGATTATCATTAAATTAGGCTATCAGACTGAGGAACACACATAACATACTAAAGCCTCCCCTTAGTCCTTCCTACTCCCAAATAGACTAAAATCCCAAATTGGCAGATTTGTTGAGCTCTGTTAGCAAAACAATATGCCAATACCCCACCTAACCAAAATATTTGCTCAATTACTAGAAATAGACTAATCTTGCTCTTTAAAAACTTAGAAAATTTGTTGTGTAATGTTTTAACAAGTTAACGCCTACGGACAGTTATTTTTGCATTATTTACACAACTAGAATTGTCAAAGCAAAAATTCAAATAGCTCAATCAAGTAGATAAAAATGCTAATATACACTTATTTATTGGAATTGTCTCAAGTTTAAAGTTACAGGCAGCTGTCATTTAAAATAATGGTGAAACACCATCATTTATTTGCCTACACTTAATTAAACTGAGTCTGCTCAGACCAGTAAGCTGACTTCCCCTAACTCTAAAACACATTTTTAGAAGTTGCTTTCCTTTCCTTCCAAGCAATCATCTACTGAACTCAGCATTCACACAGACTCACTTGTGGTTTCAGATAAATGCCATTCCTGAAAATAGAGATTTCTCCTTGCAGAGAAAGCAGACTTGGCTTACTAGTCTGTGTAAATCAAAGTCAGAAGTTTATCTCCAAGTCAAAAGAAGCAATCTTCACCCAAATGCTTACTCCTTTTTTATGGGGAATATTCAGGGATTAATCACAGCCTGTTATTGACCCTGGTTCATTTTCATAGGCTCTTCTTGTTACATTCTCTGGACTTTACATCACACAGACAAAGAGCTCCCAGCAAACCCGTTCAAGGAAGGCAGCGAAGTCCAGTCAGGGTGGCTGCATAATCCATGTAGTATTGGATCACACAGCAGCATAAACACAACCAAGATCACATGTGATAAGAGGATAAAATTTCCCTGAAACCTGCCAGGACAGATGACACAGAGTTTATGCCAACTTTATGCCACTTTTATGACAGCTGTAGGAAGACAAATCATTCATTATCCAGAATAAAAAGAGGAGGGGATGGACAGATGCTACCCTGACAAAAACTCTGCATAAAGAAACGTAGTACCTAAAAAAGCACTTCGGATCCCACTCTAGCAGGAATTTATATTGAAACAACATTTTACTCCATTTCTTATCTAATTCTGAGTTCTAATGCCAGATTTTCTGTATGATTTGCTCTGAGGCCATATGCAGACACATCTTACCAGACTGAATGCATAAATACCCAAGTCTATTTCTTTTCATTCAACACCAGTGACTTTCATGTCAGTAAGCATGAGACATTTAGCATACAGGTTTATTCATCAAAGGCTCACAGAATCAATCAGCTGTGGAAAGACTTCTGAAAGGCATTCAGCCCAATGCCAACCCTCAAAGAAATACTACCTAGTTGAGAAAGATCAGGGCCTGTCCAACCCAGTTCTGATTTCCAAGGATGGAGACTTTGAGTTTGCTGCCACTGTCTGCTTTCCCTCTGATGAGAAAAGTTCGGCCTCATATTCTCCCATGCTACAACTTTCAGAATTTTCTGTTTCAAATTTGGTTGTAATTAGCAAGTAACTTCAAATCAACTCAGGCATAAGAAAGCGACAGAAGCTGATTGCTGGCAGGGTCTGACAATTCAATTTTCTACAGGAATTTAAGTAAAAAAAGTGGTTTTATTAAAAAAAATTAAATGACTCCTTTCTTCTCCCCAGGAAAAAAAAAAAAATCAAAAAAAACCCCACTCAACATTATTATAACAAGTGGCATGGAAATGTGTCCAAAAAATTGCAAAAAATTATTTCCACAAGGAGTCAATTGCGTGTCTACTACAGATGCAAGATGTACAACCATCTGGCTCTGAAAAAGATTATGCCTCTCTATAGGCAGCTATGAACAAGCTAAAGTGCTAAGCAGTGAATATCACTAATTATCATCTTAAATGTAAACAGAAAAAACTTCAGGAAAAGCAAAATAATTTCTGTTCCAAACATGAGCTAACCTTTAAAAAAAATACTCTGATTACCTAGTAAAAGCAGAGGTAGATTTAAATTGGAAGAAATCAACACTGAAATGACTGAACTCCACAGTAAACCATTTCTGAGCAGTACGATGCTTTTTCATTATCTCATTAACAACTGCACAGTTAATGCTTCAAAAAAACAAAATAAAAGCAGATCTTCAATTTACATAACTGATTGCAAATCCATGAGTGTGCAACACACTTTGGAGCTACGCCTTATGAGAAACATAAAAAGTGGTTAAGGGTATATCTGCTCTGCTCAACACAACATCCTGAACCTGAAATTATTGATTGCCCTCTCACCTAATTATTTCCAGAAGAATGGGATGTTTCTGATTATCCTGTTGGATTGAGGCTCCAGGATGAGAATTAGCATCATAGTCCAAATTTTTTATGATCCATCAACTATATAATTCTCTGGAAGGAGGATCAGCATCTTGGGCTTCTCATCTAGAAAGCTGTAATAATTCTTTTCTTTCTCCCATTATTTACCAGACTCGAGCACTTCCATTCCACAACCCAATATAGCAATAGTTACACTATAGCATGTGACAACAAATAACATTTCTTAAGAGAAATACCTGGTGAGCTTCTAAAGCTGAACTCAAAATATTCCTATGCATTCTCCAAAGAAACTCAGGGCACTCCGTGAATTTCCAGTTCCTGCATTTTTCCTAATTGAAGAGTAACACCAATGAAAAATTCCTTTAACAGATTTTGAGTTAAGTGTTCTTGCCTTGGGTTCCTGTGATCTCAAAGGTTGAAACAAAGACAGAACACTCCAACAGGGTCCAGTGCTCTGTTTTCACCTACACTGTGAGCATTTTTTGTTCTTTAAAGAGCAGGTGTCCTTCTTTGGATACTTTTCCACTTGGTTGGGTAGTCAGCATCTCAGGACTACTTGGCAAGTCTAACTTACCAGTCTGTGTGAAAACAGTTTTTAAAGACCTATCATCATAAAAAAATCATCTTGCTGCATCTGATACAACAGTCCTTGGGACATGCTGGAAGGATTCCAGACTCCTTTCAAAGTGAAAATGGCCCAGCTGGATTCTGTTCTGCTGTCATTCAGTTACCTGACAATGAGTTCCTACCAAGACACTGAGAAGTTGGAATTTTGCATGCTACATGGCTTGGAAGTCTGAAAACACATGCACTGCTTTTTTCTAATGTTAACTTCAAAAGAAAGTGCAAAACAATTTTTTATGTAGTCATACTGCAGTTAGTCTTTTAATTTCTGTTAATCACCTAAAAAGGTAGTGTAGCACTCAGTAAAACAGATTTTGATGCAAGCAGCACAAAAGGAGACAATTTGGGTAGAACAGTATGCATGCTCAGGAAAGACCTGCAAAATTGATTCTATCTGATAATATAAAACTCTAACACAGTATTTCTGAATCTAATTATGTTTGGCCCTCAGGCTGCAGGTGAGGGCAGATACACGTTTTTTCAAACAGTTGAAATTCTTCCCAATGTTACCACTCCAGCAGCTTTTTACTAGCAATAGCAAGTGAGTTGCAGATTGTTACTTCATGTGGCAGCTCTTCAGCTGAGACAACACTATTCACTTTGTAAAATCTGAATACTGAGGATAACCTGGCCACCCAAAACAGAAAAAGGACGTAACACAAGCCATTTCATCACAAGTCAACTCTACTCAACTCAGCTACAGCAATTAAAAACAGTGACAAGCAGAAAATAGAAGAGCTTTGCTCATACTCCCAATGGTACTCACATGAAAATAGTAGTCATAATAGCTGGAGAATTAGAGATTTAACAGTATGCTTTGGAAATTTTATTAATTACATTTAAAAACCAAACAGTAGTAGTTACTGCTGCCCAAAGACTTGGCAAACCTTGGGCTGTATATTTGAGGTACTCATGCACATGAGTATGAAGAGCAGCAAGTAACAGTAAATCAAGAAGATTGAAAAAAAACCATAAAAATCAGAACCATCTTCTTACCTTGCCATATTTTATCAAGAACTGGATGTTGAGGCCTCCACAGACTGGTCTCCTCCTGCCCCTGTTGATCTGAATTCCTGACACACAACAGTGGTGCTGGCAAACCAGCACTCAAAAATTGCTACACATCTCTTTTTATTACCTCAGACTTCATTTATTTAATTTCCATATTTCTTCTGTCTTGATCTTTGCAAATAATCTGTACTGGCTCAAAGGTATGATTTGAAAGCTACAATATTCCATTTTTTTAAAAAAGACTTGCTATTGATACAGTGAGGGGGGAAAATAGAAAGAAAACTTATGTATTCTGAATGTTACATAAGAGCAATTTTTAATCATGACATCCTGCTACAAGTAAGTGTGCTACTTCATAATTAAGTGCCTTTAGGTATTATTTTACTATTTTTTGTATAGGTGGGATGTTCTCCTCTGAGCATTCTCCTACAGTTCTACAGAAATTAAAATATACCAGGGCATGGTTTGGATTGAACTTGCCATCAGTTGACTGTGTCTTAGTCTGCTTAGAAATAGTCACTGGCACTACCTCAAAAAGCACCAGATGCACGATTTACATAAGCAGGGTGTTTTATGTGAGCTCCTTCCTTATCTTTTTCCATGGCTACAGACTTCTGGTAGTAAAGTGGGTTTGTTCACAGATGGACAAGAAACCACTGAGAACCTCCCAAGTGTCAGTGAGCTCACCAAGTAACCAGGAGCAAATCCAGCTCCTTGGACAGGCTCTGGGAGAGTCACAGAGCAAAGTAATTCAAGGAGTAAGTTCCACTCTCATTGTGTTGATTCAGTCATCACAAACTATAACAGACCGTGTTCAAAAACATCTCACAATTAAGTTTTCAACATTTCCTTCAGTCCCCAATATTATAAAATAACTGAAGACACCACCACCAAGAGAAACGGATTTTCTTTTTCAATAAAAGCTCAAAAAGGTGACAAACTTTGGGATTTCTTTAACAGAAAGAAATCTTTTTAGAAGTGGAAAAAAAAATTGGGAATAAATATATAAAACTGTCATTAGTGCAGTAGTAGAGGACTCTACAAAAAAATTAACCAGGAACAGATTAATAAAAACTAATATTTCAATTGTGTATTTCAGAAAAATATTCAGTAATTACCAATAAAACCAAAAAGTCTCCTACAGGGAACTGATTTACCCATAAAATTGAGTCAAAAACAAAAAAAGAAGGGAATTCAGTACCTCAAATCCCTTTTGCAAGGTAGTCATAGTGATGGAAAGCCCAAGCCATAACTTTATCGTGAGCAGCTGAGGAACACTGCAATTACAGAAGATTTGCTTTGTATCAGCCTCATTAAAAACATAAGGATGAAAATTACTTTTCACTTGGTAGTAATTGCATTTTGTTGACATCTGATTAGTCATGCTGGCCTTAAATGCTGACAGGGCCATTAATAAGGCAGGAATTAATGAATTAGGTAATTTAGAATATTTTTGAGTAAATAAATCTTTAGAGTAATTATCCTCTACAATGCCATTTTAATACAGTGAGTATGGCATAATACTAAAAAGCATTTTTTAGTAATGTAAAAATACTGATTTTTTTGAATCAGGGAAATACAATCATTAAAAGATTAACCAGAAAATACTGTTAAGGCAAAAAAATTGACAGATTAGTACTACATTAGTTTAATCAAATACTTGTTAGAATAGCATTACACTGTCACAAAATCTTTGAATGTTACTTATTTCTACAGAATGTCAGCTTCAAAAGTAAAGAGGAGAGGTAATAAAGGATTCTTTTGAGACTTAATGACTATAAGTTGTAGTTACCACAGCAATGAAAAGAGATTCTCATTTCAATGGCAACTCAAAGCAACAGCATTTTTATCTTTCACAGAAATAGCCTTTTTTATGGGTGCAATAGAATTCCATAAACAATGCCTTACCAACTCCTTTTCCAGTTAAATAGCTATGAAATCATCACTTCATTGAAACTGGCATAAGACTAATGACTTGATAGGTGATCAGAATAGGTAATTACAGAGCCAAGACTATTTCAAAGTCATCTCAATGAAAAATTCACAGCAAAAAAGGAAACACTTGACCTGTGAGGAATAAATTGATCACATGAAATAATACTATCAGACTATTTCTGCCACTAACTCATACCTACTGACTTCACACAAGTTTTGTGTCTGTTTTTAAGGTAGGTTTTTTGGCATTGTATCTATAACTCAGTTTCTACATTTTCACCAAGATTCTGGTTTCTGATGCTGCTTTTCACAGACAGGTTCATGCTTCCATGACATCCTGTACATCCAGCAGCAGAGCACACAAATCTTCCTGCCTTAACTCTACTCTGAAATACAAAAATACTCCCTTCTGCCTTCATTTTGATTTGAAAGATTCCTTTACTGAGTCAAATCATATCAGCCACTGTGAGTCATCACCAAAGTCCATGCAACTACTTCTGATAAAGTTACACAGGTGAACATTTTCTGAGGCTGGGTGGCCTCCAGCCAGTGAAAAGAACCCCAATGACTATCTGTTAGAAATGAGTTACAGGGAAGGGCCTTCTGTGTTCTGATCTCATTCAGTAGTTTGGCATTTGTCAAATCTCTGATTATTAATAGGGTCAGAATTTCATTCCAAATATAACCAGGGAATTTGTGCCTTGGGCTTTGGCAGAATAAGATTTTACACACTGAATTTAAAGGAAAAGGCTCATATACTGCTAATCAGAACAAACCTGAATGAGAAAGAAGCTTTAAAATAAGCTTTAACCATGTGCAAGTTCCCCAGGGAGTTCCCTGAGAAAGTGATTAATATTTCTCTACTCATATTGGAAAAAAACTGTTAAAAACCACTTTTGCCTTGCTCAAGTCAGAAAACGTGACCAGAAATCAAAGTATATTAGCAACAATAAAATATTAATGCTCTGGATTTCTTATGCAAACTTTTTCAACACTGCATTATTAATGACATCTAATTGTAGTGGAGATTGCTGCAGGACAAGCTTATTTTACTACAGACTTGATATTTTTAACTATAAAATACTGTCTTGTAAAACCCACCAGGATCCTGGTAGGATTTCATCATGTCTTCTAACACTCAGTTGTTAGTCTTGATTCAAAATTATTTACAGGAGCCAGTAACTTATGAAAATAATGTGAAACATGACAATTTTTTACAAATTTCATCTGTGATAGAAAGAACAATTTACTTTAAATTGTTCTTTCACAGACTGCATTCAAAGAGTGCTGTACAATTTTACCACAGCAAGAAATTTCTTGTAATTAGCATTGCCACTATGTAGGCACACATCTCTGATATAGGCTGAGGTCTAGGTGGGCAGCATTAAACTACTCAAAGTTGCTGAAGCAGATCCTGAAAGCCAAAGATGACCAGAACGCAGCAGTGGGGTTTAAACACATCACATTCTTCCCCCAGGGGACTGGAGGATCACCCAGGAGCTCAATTACCCCCTCTGTGGTATCTGGGGTCTGTCAGCTTCTGTCAGTGGCACAGCAACATGGAGAGCACCTGAAAAGCAGGAGGGTATTTATATCAGAAAAGGATCATATTACTCAAGCACAGGATCAGGGAGCTGCAATTAAGACAATTTTCAAATCAGAAAAAAAAAACTCCCCCTGAGAAAGGAGTTTTGCCATGAGAGCCTGAAAACATCCAGCCTGGAGCCCCCTCTGGATTCTGAGTGACCCTGTTCCTCCTTTTACAGGAGGGCACCTCCTACAGCAACAAACACATTCTTCTATTTGGTAAAAAACTACAACTTCTGAGGCAGTTCAACAAAGGTAAAGACCTCAGGAACTCCTTACTACAGTCCTGGCACAATAAGGTTGGTCAGTTCATAAACAAACAACAGCTTCAGCCATCTGTGACTGGGAAGAACAGCACCCAGGAAATAAATCCAGGGAAATAATGGCCCAAACAGCCCTGCAAAGGCAGGGAAATGAAGAAGGTACCATATTGTAATGAGTCTTTTTCATTGCAGATCACTCAATTTTTACAGGCATTTTACCATCTCTGATGTGAGGAATAACTACAAACAGTTGTAGATGAATGTTCAATTTCAGCAGGAATACAAACTTGTTCAACAGAAACCAACTTGTTTCATTACACAGATTTATAATGGCTCTTTTCTGCACTGTGCTATGAAGGATTTTTATTAAGCAACTCCCTGTTTATTTCACATTGTTCCAAGAAAAAGAAAAAATTCACTCACTCTATTCTTAACCCAGTGGATTCAGGGCATGCATCTTTGTCTGCTGCCAGTTGCTTTTCTCTTTCCAGTGTGACAGTCATAATTGCACTGCACTTCATTATAAAACAGAAGACTCAGCTCTTCTTAATTTGAAAATTCAGTCATTCAAACAGAATTTTTTTTGCCTGCTGAGAATGGAAACAGCCATGTAATCTGCTGAACCATCAGCCTCTGTGTTCCTTATCCCTACAGTGGATTTGCTTTGCCCTGTGGCACTTGCACAACACAAAAGCTGCTTCTAAGTTAAGTACTAAATTATAAACTATGGCTCTTGTCATTCAAGGCATGTAACACACTGAGCACTGGTAGCTGCCTCTCCCAAATATCAGGGAAGTACAACAGGGAAACCCAAGTGAAGCAAAAACTACCAGGTCCAAGAAAGGGGTGTTGGTTGTACCTCCATTATTTAATGCATTATTCCTTCTTAACAGGAAATTCCATGAGAAAAAAAAAACTTCTACCTATTATACTTAGTTAGTTCCTAAATATTCACATTACTAGTAACAGCCAAGATAAAAAGAAATAATACATATTTGTATTATTAAACCCTAGCACATCTGTGAGCCTAATGTAAAGACTGCCTAGGTTTAATAAGAAATGGCAGTTCTAAGATAAAAATAGTACAAAACTGAAAAAAACCTCTGGCTTTTTAAAATGAGAAAATTAGGGAAAGAATCAAGAAAATAATGTATGTATGTATAATGCAGTCCTTGCAGTATATTTATAATTTGCCTATCAATCCTAAAAGAAACAATACATTTCAGACCCCAAGTTGAAAATAGGATTAAGACCATGCCAAATCTTTTTCCAACCTTCCTTTTAACCATGAAAAAGCTTTATTATTTAGGCATTCTAAAATTATTGGCTTTGTTGAAAAAAATACCCAACAGCAGTAAGCAATTATGCAGATGCATTTGTACTGTAGAAGTGAAAGGTTTATTATGCTTTCAGATTAATAAAATAATGCCCCTGTACAGAGCTAGCCAATTCCTTTAAAAGTTGGCATTTCACATTTAATCTAGTCCTATAATTTAATCATGATAATCTTGTGCATTAAACCAGGGCTGGAAAAGTGGGCAATAATCTGAAAGCAAGATTTTCCTGCATGAGATAATTACAGAGCTACCAGCCAGCCCCACAACATAGACAAGAAGAGATGAACCAATTAATTTTTTTAATGTTTTTATTTTACCCAACTCTTGTATATTCCTAGGTAAATATAACAGATAATACAGACTCCCACAGTTATATGAATTTATACCTTGCTATCTCTGAGGCAAGCCCATTTTTAATTGGATCCAAGTCTGGGAAGGTTATTTTAGGAGATGTACCCGTCCTATCCATCCAACACAACGACCCAGTGGGACAGCAAGGCCACTCCCCATTGGAGGCACAGGAGAAAAATGGGAGGAGTCTCCCCTTCCTTTTCCTCCCTGCCTCCCTCAGCCAAAACAGCCCCGTTGAGCTGTGCAAAGATGACTGCTGCAGGGAAAATGTACAAAAGCCAGCACAGCTCAGAGAAGGCAAAAAAAAAATAACAAGAAGGCAGGAATAAATATTTGCCATTAAAGACAAGAAAATATTTCATTTTTTGTTTTAGTCATGGGCAAGAAAGAATATAGGTCCTGTCACACATCCATCAGCCAGAAGAAAAATAAGAGGAACTGATTTAGTTTGTGTCATATCATTTACTTTCTTAGCAAACAAATTCTTTTCTTTTGTATTCACTCAATAGAGAACATATTCACTAAAGCAATTTTTTTTTCAAGTATCAATCAGAAAAAGCTTATCTACTGGCTGATAAGTATGAAATAAACACTACCTTAATGTTTCACTTTTTCTGTCTCTCCTTCAACTTAGGAGAATAAAGGCAGGTCGAAATTTACCTTTATTTGATGTTGCCAAAACAAGTTCTGCAACACAGCATCCATTTCATTACATGCACAGACATCACTATCCTTCTGCCTAAAACTCCACCTGAAAAATTGTGCTACACTGGCAGCACACTTGCATCCTTCTCAAGTAGAAACTAATGAATATTCAGCTTTAATGAACATCAGTACAGACGAGAATTGTAAACATGAAAAATTTTATACTCCTCATGATCTACTTCAGACTTAAAAATCACTCATCACAAATCAGGATGATGTAATGTAGTCCTGCTAAAACACACTACATGGAGAGAATGGGAATTATTTCCATTACTGACTTGCTGGTCTTCATTTCTCGATCAGCTAAGCTAGAGAGGTCTGGGTTTGCTGTAATGCATCTGAATAATTCTAAATTGATCTACAGTGGGACATAAATGGGGAAATACAATAGCCAGTGTTCATTAAAGTTAGAGATTTAGAAAGACTTGAAGTCTTATAAATGCATATTTTGTTTCTGAGAGGCACAATCAATCATGAGGCAAATCTAACCGAGCATCATAGGCTGACTACAGCCAATAAATGACACCTGGCACTCCAGACAAAGCTTTCCTACTCACACCCTGCAGTTCAGTACCCGATTTGGGCCCCCAAATCTGGCATCCTTTATAAACAGAGCTGAAGGAGCTGCAAACAGCCCTCTAAGCTGGTGGCCCTGCTGGGATTCCTGCCCACCCTCATGCTCGGAGCTGCCATTTCCAGCAAGTTCCAAGCGGCTCACAGATAAGTAAAACAGGGCCGTGGGAGCTGTTTAAGTGTTTGAAAACTTTGAATTTTATGTTCTCGCAGTTTATCTTGATTGCCTCCCCGTATCTCCGGAATTGCCCCTTTGCACAGCGCACACAGAACCGCTCCTGGGCAGGGACAGAACACCGTAACACCAATAACAGCAACAGCAGCCGAGAGCAGCGGCGTTTTTATCTGTTACTTTGTATTATCTTCGGAAGGGAACAATAAAAGAAACAAAAACAAAGCTCTCCTTCCCAGCACTTATCTGAACACGGGGAAGTGGGCATCTACCAGAGAAGTTTTACAGTAACACTGTGAATTTACTGCTGTTATGCACATGAACTCACAGCATGAAAAAGGCAAGGAAAAACAGGACACCCTTTTAGTAAAGCACGAGGGTCGAAGCTCGGCTATTCTGAATTTTATGGCACAAACTCAAATTTTTTTGTGCTTTTTTTTTTTGAAAGCTGCAGGATTCTCCCAAAAAGCCAAATGAGTTATTTGAAAACATGCAATATGAAATGAGAAATCACAGAGATTCACACTTCCACTTAAAACAAATATTTCTAGCAAAGAATTGAGCATTCTTGCTCCTCTCACTTTTATTAGCACTAATTAAGCTCATTTGTTAAAAATGGTGCAACAGACAAAGGCACATGGAAAACCTGAAGGATACTAATCTACCATAGAAGCCAAAAATATCCTGGCAATATTAACAGAGCTTTATACTAAAAGCTTGATCTAATCATAACAAAATACAACTCCTGTCAAATATTGGCAGCTTCCCTAAGCCCTTAAGGGAACATAATTCTATAAAATCAGTGTAATAAAAGTATTAACATTGAACATTTTCTGGTTTGTGCCATAAGAACTATATACACAGGCACATACAATACTAATGTCTGAAATTTTCCCTTTTGAAGTCATTAATACTATTTAATACAAAATTACTATTAGTTGTGTGTATAGAAGTTACTTCTACACCATCTGATGCTTGATCTCAACCCACACTTTCTATTTTCAAGCAACTCTCCTAATTTTTCCTCCTAACATGACTTCTTTTTATTCAGCTGAATAAATGTCAGCAAATAAAATGCTTATATCCCCCATACACAATTTGTTTTTTTAGAATGGAAATCATATCGGAGATAGCATTACTATCACCTCTTTAGTTGATGCTACTACTTGAACTCTGGGAGGGTCAAGGGCTACCACAGACTTTCCCCTGGAAGGCTGCCAGCAATTAAAAATATTTATTTCCAGGCTTTAGTAGCTTTGTTTCAGGGAGAAAGTACCAGCAATTCACATTTTTCACCAGTCAAAATCAATAAACAAAAATCCCCAAACAAAACACACATACACTTTTCTCTATCTAATTCTAATTATCAGAAAGAATAATAACAAAAAAAATCTCAGTGTTATAAAAATAACATCATACTGCTGTGTAAGAGCCATTTGTGGTACAGAAATAATAAGCATTTACCAATGGGGCAGGCAAATCTTTTACCTTCTACTGGCCGGTATTTGCTATTCAAATATCGAATAATAAAAGACAATTTTCCCTTTCATAACTGTAATATTTTAAGTAGACACCGTCAATAAAGCAGCACCCAGAGCTCAAATAACAACCTGAAACAGCACTATTTTGCCAAAAAGCTTTTGAANGGCGGGAACGCCCTTCCCTCACAGCTTCCCGCCCTTGGAAGGCTTCAAAAGGGCGGGCAGCTGAAAAGGGGCGGTGCTCTCGCTCTCGCCTCAGGTTTGGCAAGTAGGTGGAGACTCACCGGCAAAGCCTCCCAGGTGACTGTCTGCTCACTCAATTGCGTTTGGCAAGGTAGTTTTCAGCAGTCGGTGTTTGTGTGTTTTGTTTATTTGGTTTTTGGGGGTTTTTTTGTACTTTGGTCCCAATAGGCCCCTCAGAGCCTTGTGGGCAGCTCTTGAGGGGAGCCGGTGCCGTGTCCTGACAGGGCTTTCAAGTTGAACCAGCGCTTCCATGGAATGCCTCCCTCAGCCTCCAAACCAGAATAAAACACCCTCAGAAAGCCCTATTTAACAGAAACGACCGAATAGACATTTCAGTGTTCCTAGAATACTTTAGAAGAGTATTTTTTTATGCTCCCTAAATGCTGGTAGAAGGTGGATCAGCATGAAAAGTGGTTTAAAACCAGGTTGCCATCACTAGATTCTCAATCTAAATGAGTTTGGGGAAAGTATACAGAGACTGACAATAAAAACTTGCACTGCCTTTGCAAAATGCGCTAGAAAAATTGTGAATGCATTTCTTTGTTATAGATAATTGCTGAAATGGAACAGAGAAATATCACAGCAGCATTGGCATGAAACTTGTAAAAAAAAAGGATTGATTTATACAATGTGTGCTGCTGCTTTTCTGAGGGTTTTTTTTTTCTTTTTATAAAGCAAATTATATTTATAAAGCAGGAATTTTAATTTAAAAACTTAAAGAAACAGGAAAAAGGAGAAACTGACAATTTACTTTAAATCTAACATAGCATCTCCAGTACTAAATGCTATCTTATGCAGTGTTTGCTTTTCTAACTAATTTAATCAATGCATTTTTAAATGTGCCGCCTATTATCTGTCTCCTGCACATTTAATGACTGCTAAATAGTCAGAAGTCTGGAGGATTCTATGAATTTTGTTATACATGGTTTGCGAATCTTCTTACTTAAGCCACAATTGTTCCTATTTTCAGTCTGAGCCTACATCAGTCTGTGGAAATCTAATGGCAATGTTGCTTTTTTGCAGTCTCACAGAATCTCATCTTTAATAAAAGACAAGGAATTGTTTTGCTTGTCCGATTTTTCTCTCACAGTGTTGCAAGCACATTCTTTTTATTTCAGTCTGACTGCTTTTCATTTATTTAAATATCTGTTCTTACTTTTGATTACTTCTCAAATGTCTGTTGTTATTTCATCCATTACCTTCTGCATTTGTGATTTTTGCAGGTTCAGACACAATTTACTTTACTTTTTAAAGCAATAGTATCATTTGGGATTATTGCCAGCCAGATGGCATTTTCTCACCTAAGCATTCCCCAGCACCTGTTACATTTCCCAGATATTAATAAAAGTAATATCTCAGGATTTATAATTCATACTAATTTCTAGCAGCTAAGGTAATAATGATATATTAAGTAGATTCCTTTACCCCAAGATGTTGCTGTAATTCCAAATAAATTTACACTGTTCTCTTTTATGTTATCTCTTTACTTTTGCCCTAATTTTCCAGTCCATATTCAAAGGAACCAACTGCAGCCCTAAACTGACAGATTGTTGTATCCAATAGCAGATACAAAGAAATATTTAGTAACTCTAAAGCTTTTGTGTCATGTAGGCTTCATCTGGCTATCATTTTTCCTTGTATGTGTCACAAACATGGGAAACACAGCTGGAAATATCATTGTATGAGCATGGGAAGCTTCTACCCAGCCATTTAAACATTTTAATTTTACTATGTGCTGATGTAACTGTGAAATGTGTTCTTTTTGCATTGCTAATTAGCATAGAGCAGATGGTAAGGCTGCTGATTTAAAGCAAAAAGCCTGTTTCAAAAAGTCTGTGGTAATTCCTCACTCTTAAAGAAGTTTACTGTGGTCGGTGAATGTGTGGGGGGGGAAAAAGGCTTGGGTTGTTTGTTTTTTATTATTTGCTTGGATGTTGCTAACCTAACTTCTAAATAACTCCAGTGTGTTTTCAAAGGTTCTTGCTAGATTTGAACATTTTCCAGAGAAGTTACTTGATGTAGAGTATGATTTTCATCTAGTTATAGAGGAAAGATCCTGGGAAATTTTTAATACTCTCTCAAGTTCTGAAAAAGCATTAGAACAACCTTATTCTGATAACTGGGCTTAATATTCTGCTTTTCATTCATGAAAACATAATAAAAGGGAAGAAAACAAAAGCTGGCTCAAAATTAATGTATTACAAAGCAATACAATAATATCAGTTTTGTCAAAAACCTTAGTATGTAATAACAAATATGGAATGTTCTCTTGAAATCCTGTCTATGAATTCCATGTTGGAGACTCCTAATTCAGGAAAGTCTTTTTGGGAAGTCTTAATGAGATAATTTTGTGTGAAGGCTTAACCTGTAACTGTTTTATCTCTACGTATTACCTATGCAGATTAACAGTGGTATTGCAATGTAGGTCTGCTGAATACCTTTGCTAGACACAGCAACAATACCAGGATCAATTCAGAATTCCCACTGATCATTTCTTCTCAATGAAGGTTTTCCTTGCCTTTTTTCCCCCATGTTCCCATGTATCTTCTTAGTTGTGACCCACTGACTGTTGCCTTTTCTGCTCTCCACCATTCTTAGTTTGTCTTTATTTTTGGTTTGCAGTGCATGTTTTGGTGTTATACAGATCACAGTGAGACTCAGCAATATTTAATTTGCAGCAGTTTTGCCATTCATTTTTTCTGCATTCCTTTAAGGTTTTGTCTGTGCACTGCAGTTCTTGGCCCACACTTTGTTCTTGTCTCATCACTTTACAACAACCAAGGGCACAGAAACTCACTGTGTGGAATTGGCTTAAAAAAAGTCTTTGATCTCAAAAACTGTGTGGGATATTTGGCACTGCAGAGAGGGAACTCCTGTGTTTTTTGGCACATCTGGAAGCTCCTCTGTACCAGACCTCTGTTGGAGCAATTTGCAGCTGATAGTGCTATCAGTATTTTCAAAACCTTGTGTACATTATTCCTGCCATCCCCATGAAAACCTGTCAGGAATCTGTGTTCAGAGACAGGAAACCAGCAGATCTTCCCAGGTTTTTACACCAAGGCAAGAGAGAAGCCTCTCTCAGCATGTGGTTTTCAGCTCCGTTTTATTTTCCAGTGCAGTTTCCTGGCTAAAAGGAGCTCTCCCTTCCCATTCCGTGTGTGGAGCTGGAGCTTGGCCAGTTCTGCCCCTCTGCAGGCAGAGTTGTCTCCTCCCTGTAGCTGGGTCAGCCTCAGCTCTGCTCACACACTCAGCAGCTCTCTGGCTCCAGTTCCACCCTTGAAAGCTTCCCAGAAGATCAGCTGGGGGTGATGAATACAGGGGTGTTGTAAAAGAGAAAAATAAAAGGAGAAATGACATGGACATGACAGAAGGAAAACCTAAAAATTAAATAGGATCATCAAGACCTTGACTGGAGCAGTGTAAATCTGCTTTCATTCTTAGTTTGATCCAAATAGTCCAATTCTGTAGGTGTTACACTGGCTTAGAATTGTTCAGGGCAAAATATGCATAACATCATTCTGATTTTCAGAAAAAATATAGTGAGTACACTGGAACTGATAATCTGGGCCAATATTTTGGTTTTCCTTTTTCTTCATGAGATAAGGGATATGTTTCTCCCAGTACCTTCTTAATATATTTTGGCTTCTTATTTGTCAATCCTTATCATGGTACTTGAGAGGTTTCATGGTTTCAAGGTATCTGTAGATTCATCAGTTTCCTGGTAGCACTGAATAGATTGTGTGTAAAAATGCTTCTTTTTTCCCTATAAAACATCTCCTATATAAGAAGGATATTTCATTATTTTCACATAAAAATTCAACTTTTTTATTCTTACACTCTTCTTAACTATTGATCCTTTTGTGTGTGTTTGGAGCTAGGATGACTTCTTTAAATGGGTTCCCTGTCAGCACCTGACTTGATGCCAACAGCTACCCCTGACCAACAGGTTTTTAAGGTGTGTTTTCTGACTGGTGGTTCATAAACACTGGACAGGTCCCTGCAGCTGAACTTGTGCCATCTCCTCTGCAAACTGGACAGCTGTCCCTTAGCAGGATGCCTCACTGAGAGGGGCCCTCTGCCCCTCTGGAGGGCATTTGGGTTCTCTGAATTTCTTTATTTTGGAGAATCAAGAAATATTTAGGGATTATATTCCAGCTGCTTAATTTTTTCCATTAAAGCATCCAGTGGGAGAGTCTGGAATTTAATGCAGGATTGCTTTCCCTGGAGATTACAACCACAGACAGATGGGTTTTCATTACCTGCTGTAATGGAGTACACATTTGCAGGAGCAGCAGTAACATATTCTATCCTGAAAATTAAGGGCCAATCCACCTCTAAGAAACCTGTTTTTCAGCCAGGTGTTATCCCAGACTGTGGCCAAGAGAACACAACTTATGAGTAGCTAAAGAATATGCAATGGATGAAATTGAGTAGTATTGAGCTCTTTTTAATTCACAGGTGTGAGCTCAAAATATCTATTTTAAGTTATTGTTTCATCTGTGTGATTAATGCAGCTCATTGGTGGGACATAGGGGGCTTTCCTCCTGCCAGGGACCAGGAGGGGGATGAGGAGTGACCTCTTCCTCAGTCATGGAGGCCACAGAATCATGCTTGGGGACTCAGAATGTACCTCACTGTAAATTGTGCTGATGGGTCAGGAAATCAGGTTTGGATGAGGCAAGAGAGGATTCAGGCTGTTCTGGCCTTGTGTCAATGGGGTGTAATCAATCATCAGGAGCTGGAATTAGAAATTATCACTGCGTGAGTAGCAAAGGTGCTGGAAGCCAGCAGCAAGTGCTTGGAGAATGAGTCTGGGGCTGTTAGGCCAGTGCACAGCTCATCCAAAAAGCCTGAAAGTACAAGAAAATTTTTATTTTATATTTACATTGAAAATGCAGATCTCCTGAAGTGAAAGAAAACTAAAATTTAGATTATACTGGTCAGGATGATGGACTTGCAGTTAAAAAAAGTAAAAATTCCACAATGAATCCCCTAATTCACTTTGGGATTTACTCACCAGTCAATTAGGTATTATTTTTTTCAATTATCCCATTTCCATTTGTGTCTTCAATGAAAAATGCTGTGCTTTACCATGTGTTCAGTCAGTGCAACCCAACAAGGGCTGGAATAGGATTTGTGACATTTCAGTTCTGCTCCTGGGGTGTTTTACTGACCAGTGGTTGTCCTGGTTATTCCTATAGAGAAGAAGCTTTAGAGCCTGGGAAGCTCACTGGGACTTCCCTTGTCATAAATGCAGTGAAAAGGCAGGAGTGTGGACATCCAAAGTGAGAGGGGTGGTGCCTAAAGGAGGTGAAGAAGTGAAACAAGAAATGTAATAAAAACCATCCTGGCTTTATTGTGGAAGTCTCTGAAAGCTGCTAAAGCAGTGCAGGCCACTCATGAGAAAAAGGCTTTCACTGCAGCCAGGACACTGAGGCCATCATTGACACAGAAAATTTCTGAGGACTGCTTAGTTGGATTGTGCAGATGCAAAACTGATGGATTAATCAGCCAGGAAGTGGCAGTTTGTGGAAATATTTGGCCATCATATAAAGGAGAAAAATGAAGGCATAAAACTGGCAGTGCAAAGGTAATTCTGCATTCATTAGAGACTGTGTAATATAAAAGGTTTAAAAATTGCTTCTGGTTCAGCATGAGCCTCTTACTTTCTCATTAGTGCTTTCTAAAAGTACAACACACCAGTCTATTTCTTGCACTGCTGTTCAGTCTCTGTGCTTGTCTTCCTTTTCTGCCTGACTGTACTGGAAGGAATAATTTCCATGTGGATGGTTGTCCTCCTGAGTTGTAAACCTGAAAACATCAGTTCAAGGCATGTCCTTTTAAGATACCATGCCTTATCTCCTCTTGCCCTGTATCTGCCTTTAAACAAATGGATTTATGTGGAACTGCTGGGCCTGGGTATTGAGGCTGCCTCACAACAGCTACTGCAACACTTGAGTCCATCAGAAGTAAATGAAAGAAATTCCTATTTGTTCATCAGATTAATGAGGTGAATATAAAATCAGGACAAGGGAAGGGGTGTTTTGAAGGGTTCTTGCTCTCTGGGAAATGCTTTGGGCTTAATACTGCTCTGTTTCTTCCTCTTCCATAATTTTTATTGTTACATCATTTGTTGCAAATATGACCTGCTTAGGTGAAAGTGAAAAGCTAAATGTAAACATCCTAAAATTAAATTAGGGATGATTTTTTAGGATAACACCGTGGTCCACACAAACTCTGCCATTCTATGCAGAGCAAGGCAACCAGAGAAATCCCCTACTATTTTGGGGATGACCTTTTAGTCCATCCACGGTTAGTAAATATTACAAAGGATTTATTTCTTTATTTCACGTGTGTATCATGGCTTTTCAAGAATCCTCATCTTAGAATTAAATGAGGGAGCACTACTAATAACTGAAGTGTTTGTTCAATAATCATTCAGGGTCAAGATACCTAACAGAGAGCTGCTCGCCTAAGAAAAGGCTGTTATTATGCAATGTGATCCCTTGGGACGGAGCAAAATCAGGAATTTATTCAATATCTCCCATCAGCAGGCTGATGTTTGCCTCCTGCCTCGAAAGCAGGACCTCAGCACACATCAGGGTTACTGGGGGGGCCTCACCTTGCACATCTGCATTTCCTCCTCCGGCCTCTTGGGTCACTTCGGGTCACCTGCAGCAGCTCTGTCCCCTCCCCTCTGCTGGTGCAGGGCCATCCTAGTCACTGATGGGGGACGGAGGGACGGAGGGAGCTCTGGGGCTCTGCAAGCCCTGCTCGGCAGCAGCCCAAACTCTGGGGTGTGTTCATCCCCGCTTCCCTCACAAATGCCAAACACGGCCCCAGACAGGCTGCTGGGAACAGAATTAAGTTCAGCCCAGCCAGGCTCGCTACAAAGAGTTGTAAACAATGAGCTACTCGGAAAAGCAACTTTCCAGCAGTCTCTGAGGTTTTTCTAGGCTATTTTGGCAACATATTCCCCATGGGGCATTACCTGGAGTTCTCTCTTGCACATGGGTTGTCATCAACCCTTTTGGAACGATTCCTTTTTCACATTGGAAATGAACTTAGACTTTAATTGCTTTTTTAATTGTGCTGAGATTCAAGGTATTTCTTCATTTATTTTGTGCAGAGTAATAAGGAATAACACAGGCTTAGAATTGAAACACTGCAAAGAGATATATTGGCAGAGTGTTTGAGTTTTAATTAATGAGAATCATTTTGCATATTTGTGTCATCTTCTGGAAATAGCTCTTGAATGACCCTGGCCTTAACTCAGACTACCTTTTTTTTCCTACCTTTTGTACCTTTCTTCCTGAGTTAGTGGACTTTGTCTGAGGCAATCTTCTAATATATTTTCTCCAGTGCTTTTTGGTATAAATGCAATTATTCCCTAACACAGCATTCAGTTGGACTGCAGATTTTGGTATTTCTTAGGTAATCTGATCTTTGATAATTCATTTCTGGACTAGAGTAGATCTGCCTGGCATTGACATTTTTGAAAAGGCTGACTATTTGAAATTCAGTTTTGCCTGGGTGATCCTGCAATTTTCTAGAGAAAAGGAAAGTGTGACATTAACAATTTTTAACATTTTGTTACAGAGTATTTACCATGAGATGACACCTCAAGTATTCTATATTTCAACAAATTATTACTGAGGATGCATTTTGCTTTTGAATTCATGAGATGATGTTGAATTTAATATTCATTCAGAATTACTTGTTTCAATTTACAATGACAACTAAAAATAATGAATAATATATTTATATCATCTATTAATAACCATCCATCCATTTAAAAGTTTCATCCTAATGCGTTCTGGAAATCTGCAAATTAATTATGCAAAACCCTGAATGAATATAAAATTGAAATGCTTAAGAATTTAAATGATGCAATTAAATGCTATTGCATGTATCTCAAAGTTATTTTCTTCTAATACTTACTCATCAATCTTAATTTCAGTACCACCATTTAGAAACAGAATCAGCTCTTATATCTTGTCAAAATATTGGAAGTTTGAGCAAAGACTAAATTCTTTTTGCTTTGATTCCACTACTTCCAGACAAGAATTTAAAGTCTTTATTTAAACAAAAGTGACCTTTTTAAAAGACAGATTACAACACTCATCAGAATAAGGAGGGTGAGGTCAGAGGATGTCAATCCTTGTTCTTTAAAAATACCCAACAAATCCAGCTATGAGAACTGGTCTCAATCTGCAGTCATGGCTACCTAAAAATCCTAATTAAACTCTGTAGAGCTGGCTAATCAATACATAGCTAGTACTAATAAGTAAGATTTGCTGACCAGGCTGCCTGAGAAGTTCATATGTACATAAATATTTCCATTATTATTACAAGTTAGTTACATCAGAATAGCCATTGAAGAATAGTTCTTGCAAAAAGTAACTTGCACTGTAAAATAATGAATAAATAAGAGGTCATGCAGACTCTATCCCAGGTAAAAACCAGCACAAAGGGGCAGAAATCAAAGCTGTTGAGCGTGTATATGAAGTGTGCAGGGAAATCTTTGGGCAGGTCAATTAATTTGAAACTGCAAAAAAATTTTGATTTGAGGGAAGAGCCGATTTCAACACCACCAGAGAAGGTTTATAGTCCTAAGGAAAAACACCTTGAAGTGTCAGGGAAGCTTTGATTTGCTTATTTCTATTGGCTTCACTAATAGGAATGCTTTTGTAATTAGGTCAATCATTTTGACCAAGGCCAAATTACTGTGGTAATTTAGTCATTTTTAGGTAGTTTTTTTAGGTACTATAAGACCTGAGAAATACAAAACTCTTTAGGAATATATTTTTATCAGAAGTTTAGATTTTTCTGTGTATTACTTTAAATTGGTAATTAAGGGGAGTGAGATAGGTTTTAAAATCTCATCCTAGTGTAGACTGGAAGGCAGCCCAGAAAGCTAAAGAAAGTTACCTTACAGAGTCACCCTTACTGTTGAACACATTGACCTGGAAATCAAGGTTTTGAGACAAAACCAAGAAAAACAGAACATAAAAGTTCAAGTAAAGACAGGCTTTAAGTTAAGTAAGGTTAAAATATTGTTGCTAGAAAAGTCTGAAAACACTGTGTTTTACAGAATCTGGTTTAAATTCTAAGGAAAATGTTTTGTTGAGGGTGAAATTCTTGAAACAATCATTTTGAAAAACAGCTTGAGAAGGATATCAATCCTATAGAAAATAGGGGTTTTTTCTCTATTGTTCTTCTCTTTTCATGAACAACAGCAAAATACACATATTGCAGTAGTAAACTATCAGATTGGGCTGTTTTTCAGGCAAATTTAATCTAATGAAAAATGTAGGGGGAAAAATAATTAGAAAGTGAAGGATGTTTTTTAAATGAAGTGGTTTTCATGAAATCATGCTTGTTTTGAGGTTGTATTATCTGGTCATATTTTTTAGGGCAAAATTCATTAACTGTTTTTCATATACCCTTAAATAAAACCAGTCCAAGTCTATCCATACAAACACTCCTGCTTTTAAATTGTGAGAACCTGAGTGTCAGATGCAGTTTTGCAGTTAACACGTGTTTTTTGGCATGTGTGATTGTATCTTTACATTATGTTATATGTATCAGACAAAATCTACCATCTGATCAGGGTGTTGACTGTGATTTTTTTTTGATAGATGCTACTGAAGTTTCTGTATGACATTATTCAGCCTGGGACTTTCATTGATTAGTTATGTTGGTTTATTATTTTTTTTTAATTTAGTAAAAAGAATGTGACTTTATTCTAATTCTAAGTTGGGCAAAGTTTACAGAGCTGTGTTGCTGCTGACTAAAAAGGAGATGTTTTCTCTCTTGGTGAAGAACAGAGGGGAGTACTGAAATATTTGGGAAGAGGAAGCCCTTTCCTAATTTATGGATGTTGACCGAGCGTTGTAAAATCGCATCGGACTCTGCTGGAAAGGTAATCGATGTCCCTGTTTCCATCTTACCAAAGTTCTGCAGTCTCATCACAAACACAGGAATAAATATTTAGCTTCCTTCCCCTTCTCCCATGACACCAAGGCTTGCTGGATGCAAGGCCTTAGCCTTTGCATTAGTTTATTGATCTTTTAATGTAGGATCTGACTTGCTTCAGGGGCACTATAAATACAATATTGCAAAAGTCCTGCCATATCAATATTCATTTATTTTTATTGATTAGTTGCCACTTCTAAATTCTGGGTACTGAATTAATGGATGCTGAATAACTACTTCGATTAACGAAGCTAAAATTGGCTTTAACATCCATACTAACTACAGAAATTTTTCTATTACAAAGCTAATTATTTCTTTTTTTACGATATGCAATTACTTTCATAATTTGACTTATCCTTGGCATCTCACTGGAAGCCATAGAGTAACAAAACAGAAGCTATTTATAAGTGTTCATTATTTACAGTATCACACAAGAACATCCTTGCTCTAAGCCCATATTTAAGCACTGGAATTAGTAGGTGAATTTGACCAAATGAATGTATTTCAGAAGGTGAAGTTCTAGAAGATGAATTTGAGGTGCTGGGGGGTTTTGTGACTGTTTTGGCACATTCTGCATATATCTTCTTCATGCACTTTGTTATTACTTATCAGAGGAGATATAGCACAAGATAAGTGAATATGTTCATGAATATTTGTTCTGACAAATGGTCACGGTGTCATAGTGGTGTTTTCTTTCCTATTTCCTTTTTTGCACAAAAAGTTCCATCTTTATATATTTGACATTTAATTTTTATAGAACCATATCTCTTGGAAAAGATGTATTTTCCTTTTTTCCTTGGTTAATATAATGTGGGCCCGTTCTTTTTTTTATCTGAGACTTCCCTACACAGAAAAATCCTAGTGGAGATGTACATTGGTAGCCCTCCATAGACAGCCTGGAGCCTAAGCACCAACATTATCAGGGTCAGTAGGAATGTGTGTAAGAAGCAACTCATCACAAGGGGGAAATAAAAGCTTTTAAGGCAGAGAACTCCCACACTGGATGGCAAACTGCTTTGTTAGAGTGGTGTGGAAAATGTGACACGGAGTGGTGACTTCACCCTGTTGAGGAACACAATCAGTGCCAGGTGACCAGTGGAGACAGAGCAGGAGAGGAGGACTCCAGGCTGTCGAGCACGTACACTGTGAGGGTATAAAAACACGGGGTTTCCTTGGTTTGGGGTCCCTCGTCTGAGGCACCAAACTCGAGCTGGTATTTTTCTTATTGCATCATGATTAAAGCATTTTAAGAGTCATGATATCTGAGACTCCACTGTGGGAATCCTGGGGTCAAGTCAATTGGGAGACCTGCTCTGGCTGTGAGTATGGAGTGCACAGGTGTGGAGGGGCCTCAGTCCCAGAGGTCTGAGTGACTCCAGGATGCCCAGACAGGTGAGTTCCCTTAACAACTGCAGATTTTCATTTATTTTCACTTGAGAAACAGCCCTGGTAAGGTATGTTCACGTCCTAGATTCTTTTGACTAACCTGAAACTCTTTGTGTTTTAATCATATTACAAAAATGCAGAGAGTAATTTTGAATGAAAATTCGGGAGCTTGGATATGTGTTAATTTATCAGATGTGCTGGGCTGAAGTTTTGTAGGATTTGTGATAAGGTTTATCATGAGATATTCTTTTACACAAAGAAACAAAGCCATCACACTTTATCATGATGGGTTTATTTAGATAGGAATCTTATATCAGACATCAAAGAGTATGACTTGATTTTGCATGTGTATTTATATTATTGCAGTCCATTGTAATGAACATTTTTCCAGTGGGAAATATACTTAACTTTAAAGAAAAAAAAAAGGAAAATCTTAGATTGTTCCTATTTATTTAGTTACATTTTGGTACTTATAATATTTAACTATCTTTTGTTATATTTTTATAGTATTCTTAAATTTTTTTGTATTTCACAGCATAAATGACATTCATTTCACTTCCTGTGCAGGGCTAAAGTTATGTGCAGTTTATTCATGCATTTCTAGACTACTCTGTTAAAAAGGAATACTGAATTCTGGGGTATTTTTCTTCTCAGTAAGTTGTTAGATTGTATTGCCACACTGTATGAAATGCCTTCAACTTTTAGGCATGGGCTTGCAGTGAGTGTGGAGGTTATGTTGTGTTTTCTTGATTTGAAGACAAAGATGTGATGGCAAATACAGAGACTGCTATGGGAAACTGTCCTTAGGCAGAATTGAAGTAAAGAAGTAATAAAGGTATTATTAAATTGAAGTCATAAAATGTTTTGGAGACTGATGACACACAACTATGAAGATTTAGAAGGAACCCAACAAAACCCAGGCATGTGCACCGGATTAACAAATAGAAATTATAAGCCTTGGGAAAACTTTTGTAACATTTTTTTTTCCAGACTCTACCCTTTCACTTTTGCCTAGATCAGTTTCCACCAGCTGCTCTTCCAGGAGGGGATTCTCCATGGCTAGTCCAATATCCATGGAGTAATCCATGCTGAATCTGCTCCTGTTACATGACCAGCATAGTGGTACAGCAAACAACACACAATCAAATGGAATGGTGAAACCCTGGCAGATAAAGCTTATCCTATCTTACAGATCCTCTCCAAAGAGGAAATCTCCCAGACTCCCCTAATCAAGTTGTCTCTTTACATGAGATAAGAATATGGTCTTTTAGCTTCTCAACTCTTAGCTTACATCATTCATGCCTTAGTACATGGCATGATGCATTCTAGAGTAATGTGATTGATACAGCCTGATTTACACAGCTTCCAGTGACAAATTAGTTTGGGAAATGGGTGAAAAAGGATGATTTCTTTGATATTATTGTCAAAGAGAGTCTTTTCTGTAAGAACAACTCGTTAAAGAACTATCAAGAAATGAAGAGGATTTGCAGTTACATTAGATATAGGTCAAGAGTTTGAAAGTTTTTGAAAATAATTAACATTGATTGGTTAACAAAAAGCACTTAAATAATAGTGTGTGTATAAGAGTGGGTTCTGTGTGCATATTAATCCAATTCTGGCTTGCAGGTGTAACTCACACACAGGGGGTAGAAAGATGGAGCTGTTCTTGCAGCAACTTTGCAAAACACAAATTCTCAACAGCTCCTGCTTCAGAGAGCATACCTGGATCCCATTCCCCCACATTCCACACACACAAACCCAGTGTTGTTCTGGCAACCTGCCTGTTAGAGAACAGGGCACTCTATTTCTTTCCCAGACAGACAATCCCCTTTCAGCTGCCTTTTATTCCTAAATCTTGGCCTGTTTTCAGTAAGAAAGCTCACCATTTCCTTCTAAATATCTACTTGAATGTGTAACGCAAGAAAAAATAAATAAACCCAGCCATGGACAGATTAATTAAACCCTTCTAAATTTTATCATATTAATCTCTTTAAAGGAGTAAGTCCAAGAATTCATCACTGACTTAAGCTTTTAGTTTGAAGTCTGAAATTTGCCTATTGAATAACATAAGCATTTCATTATCTTATGCCAGAAATACCCTATTTATAAAGTACTGATACAGACGCTGCTTACTTTGTAAAATGCTTTCAGATCTATGGTCTCTATGAGAGGATTAGTTTGTATTACTGTCTGCAAACATACTTGCATCAATCAAAATTGCAATCATACCACCAGTAATTTTAAATTTTGGATTTACTTCTTGAAATAAGGTCTGTCAGTCTGCAGACAACACCATTGGCATTGCTGTGTCTCTCAACCTTTGCTGTCTCTTCCCAGCTGTACCTGCATGCTGTGGTGCTCCTCCTGCTCCTGGGAAATCCTCCTGTCAATTGGAGTGAGTAAGACAACTGTTTCCAAAACAATCTTTGGATGATGGTTCTATAAGCAGTTAAGTGAAAAGAGAAATCTGCTGTGCAAAGCTTCTTTGTTTATTGCTTTTGCTGACTGCCTGAAGGTGAGGTCACGGTAAGCTTGGAGGGCTGGATATAAATGAAATAATTTAACCAGAAAATACATCTTCAGAAAGATGACTCTGCAAAATGCCACACTTACCAACCTCACATTCATATCTTTAATAGTTGTCATTAAAATGTGATTATACATAAATGAAAATGTATATGGTTTCCAGATTCATGCAACTCAAGCATATTACTACTGTAATTTTACATGAAAATGCACCAAGGTATTCTCAGCCAGCATCAAAATTAATGCATGAAATCACATGATTTCAATTCCTAGGGTCATCACAACTTCACTGATATTGGGAAACCTCGCAGTGGCACAGAGCCATAAAATAGTGGCAGCATTCTCTTGCTGCTGCTGGCCCCAAGAGAGGCAGATGTTCAGCCAAATGCCCTTTAGGCAGGCTCACTGACTCCTTTGGCTATGGACACATTCACCTGAGCAACAGCAAGAGTCACTTTTAGGAAGTTCAAGGACATAGATTATCAAATATTATTTAGATGGGCTAATCTAACTGTTAAATAAAATGTAGATGATATCTGCAATCTCTGTGCCAGGAATCAGGTATAGAAGTTCAGAAACTCTTGAATTTTATCATATGGTATTATATGTCCAGTAAAGAGTGTGTAGGAAGGTGGATGTCTGTTCACAGACTTTTTTCAAATGCAAAAGTGACTAACTTAGAGACTGGAGATAAGAAGTCAAAGTTTGCTTCTGTAATGGACTGTGACAAGTAGCAAAATTTTTGTGCAGGTCCATAGAAACCTGTGCAGGAGAAATAAAAATGGCATCTTAGGTGTTCAAAAGTGAACAAAGCACTTCCACTTTCCTGTTGATCTCTGAACAAGGACTAAGCTGGTTTGCTGCTCTTTTATCCAAGAGTAATAAATTCTACAGTGATGTTGACTTTTTTATTTGCCATTTACCAATGCCAAGGGAGAGAGAGCCTCCTTCTCTTTTATTGCTTGGATTCCTCACTTACCTGTTTTCCATGATTCCTGCACTTCCACTGAAGCTTGACTCTTTCAACAAGACCTGTATGAACTAATTTGAAGTATGGATTTTTTCAGGTATCCACAGGTTTCTGACTTTTACCTATATCACTGAACCTTGTTTGTAAATGCACAGCTGAATCATTAGCAATTATTGCAATATTGTAAATTTTTGCTTGTTATTCAAAATTACTATTAATAAAGCCCTGTTCATGGATGATTAAGCAAAAAAATTGAAATGCAATTGAAAAAAGAATTTGGCCAAGGTAAGGAGCAAAGACTTGCTGACCTATGCTTTGAAAGAACAATGTTCTGAGTGGTGGCCTCAGGCAGGTAGTTACGTGTGGATTGATGGGAGTAGACTACTGGAAATAATTATAAAAAATTGATGAGTTGATAACATCATGCTATAAAGCATCAGCTACATCAGTAGCTTTTTAGAATACAGGAGACTTTGAAATATTGACCCAAAAACTCTTAGAAGGCTGGAAGGGATCTGATTTAAAAATGGAGGGGATATAAAGCTTAAAACAAGAGGGAGGTTAAACTGCTGGTGGAGTTATCCTTTTAACTGAGCTGACTTTTATTAGACTAAATTCCTGTAAAGCATCTAGTGCATAAAAGTAAAGCAAAAGTGTAACTGAAACTACATTTTGTAGTATAACATCTTTTATTTTAATTTAAGTGATGGACAGTTCTAACAATAGAAGTGGAATTTTTGAGAGGAGGGGTCTTGCTTCAAAGTAAGTTTCAAGACTAGAATTTCAGTGGTGAACAGTTTGAGAAAAGAAAAAACTTTTTAAGATCTCTGTGTGTTTTTTTGTTTTTCCTTGTAAAGAAGAAACAAAACAGAATAATGTCTCTTAGGTTGCTTTGAAGTGCTGTAGCAAGATTTTAACTGCACGTGTTGATCACTGTCTGAGTAGCAAAAGTACTTTCTTTTTTTTAACTGGGATGTGGGTGAGAGAAATAATTTGAAATTTTCATTTGCAAGATGATGTTCATGGTAATAATGGCTATAAGTTATCCTCATCTTTCTAAAATATTTCTTTGACAAGCCTTGTCCAAATCAGGAAAAAGAGTCAATAATAACAGCAATTTCAATTCATGAAAATAAATTTAGAAGACCATTAGTACTTCAAACAAAGTTTATAAGTATTCACTTTCAATGTGCAAGTGCTCTATTTCATTATTGCAATAATAATAATTCTAATAATAATAAAATTTTTCTTCTTCATCTTCCTGTTTATCACTGTACACATGGCACCATAACTATGCTTCTTCATTTATGGCCTTAATAGGCATGCCAGAAAGTTATGCAGTAACTTATTTGAAATGACACGATAACCTGGCCAAAAAAAATATTAGCACTGGACACAGCATCTGAGAGAAAATAACACAGCTCTGGTTTTGGTAGGTAAGGCGGATTGGTAGGTAAAACATTTAATTGGCAAGTGATTGGTAGGTAAAACATATTAATTGGCAAGTTATAGAGATACCAACTGAAAGATGATAGGTTATAAAAATACGAAGTTTTTCTCTTTTGCTGGCATATCATAGAATTCAAAGGAGCTGTTCTGATACATCCATGCATGAAAACTTTATGGACCCAGCCTGTAGCATGTTTTAACCTCTAATGAGATTATCAGAGTTACTCAGTGTGGTGGAAACACACAGAACCTTGATCTTTAAAGTACTCCTAAGTTAATGAAATATGTATTTTTAAAAATATTCAGCAACAGAGACAGAGATTGTTGTTAGCTCTTGAGGAAGAGATTTGGGTTGCGAGTCTTCATTGCCATAAACATCAGAAAGCAGGTCCTGGGCCCTGGCGTTGCTGTACCACATGAGGTCAAGGAGGAAGGAAAACATGGGCTTAAAATAGTGGTAACTATCTTTACATCATCAATAACCATGGCTTTAAAAATGCCAGCATATATTATTATTTTCACCTGGAAGCCTCATTTCCAAGCAGCAAAGGTTTAAAGAACCCCTCTGTGGGCTGAAGCAGCTGTATGGCTGTTACAGCTGTATGGCATCTTGTTGCTCACCCCAGCTCATTGCTGAAGTCTGGTGGCAGCTCTCCAAAACCAGTTTGTGTTCCAGTTCAATAGACAACAAAGGTGAGACTGTATGTGTGTGGGGGGTTAGGGACCACCGCAACATATGTGGGAGAATTTTCTGCTGTTCTTGGGACAAACCCTTGTCATTACTCAGGAATGTGGCATTTATGATGCTGTTCTAGAGCTGTAAACTGTTTGGAGCCATCACAAGTCCCAAAGGTGGATTTGAACGGGTGACTGCTAAGGGGCAATGCAAATTCCCCTGCACTTGGAAACTGTTCATGATAAATAATCCTAACTGATCTCTGAATGCAAAATGTTGTGAGCCAACCAACTTGATAAATCCCATAAGCAGACAACATCCTGTTGATTTAGATAGCTAACTGGAACAACTTTATTATTAAATTCCTTAATATGTAAAGCTTTTAGCTTGGAGATGGTCACAGCTGTGTTACAATGTTACAACTGTTACAAAAGATTTGCAAATTTTACTTTTCATTCACTAGTTTTCCGAGGGTGTAGTTAAGTTACAAGGTTAAGAAACAAGCCATCTTTACAGTTGTAGAATTGTTATGAAAATGTTGCCATTTAAAAAAAAAAAAAGTCTGCTTGGTGTTTTTGAGATGTGGTTAAGCTACAAGAGTCAGAGACATGCTGACTTTTCATGGGCAGGAATAGATCAAAATAATTTAAAAGGCAGTATTTGTATTTTATTTCATTAGCTTTCTCTTACTTATTGGTGTTCAGGCTGGGTTCCTACTACATGCTTATCCAGGTACCACCCCCAAACCATCCACCACACGTTCCCCAGCCTTGTGAGCTCCAAGGAAACCACTGCAGGAATTTATCAATGAAATGAGCAGCAGTCTGAAGGCTGTACACACCTGCTCAAGGAACTGGGGTTTAGTTATTATCCCACCATTCTGTCTCCTGGCTTGCTACAGATTCTTGCCTTTATTCTGGCTGTCAAAGCTGCAGAAAGAACATTGGTTCCAGAGAGAAATTTGTGCCTCCTGGGTACTTGGCACCAGGCAGAGAATTCTGTCATGGCTGGGACATGAGCACAGCAGAGGGATTGATCCCCTGGGACGGGGTGTCAGCATGATCCATTGATAATGATATCAACAGTCAAAATAGAATCAAAGTTGTAACGTTTTGGTAATGTGGGAATCCAAATAATGAACATTTGAAAGGTGTTTTTCAGAGAAGGATTCACTTTTACCAGAGTTTCCATTCAGAGATTTATAAGCTGAGGTGCTTGTTTTGGAATTTGTTAATGTTCCCTTTTCTCTGACAATTAAGAAGTACAAAATTAGTGATTGAAATAGAGCAATTAGTGTTATCTAAAGAACTGGCCTACCCATATTTTTCTTGGAGTAAAAGGAAAGGGTGGGGAGCAAAATTAGGTAAAGAAGGCAATATTTTTGTTACCTACAGTGTACATCAAAACTTTTGTTCATTTAAAGAAATAAGCTGTTACTGTAACTTTGGTGGATATTGCCCAAAAGGAGGATGAAACTCGTTCATTTTTTCCTACACTTGTGACATTATGAGTCACTGTTCTCTTGGCAGGGTATCACAGTACATTAAGGAAGTTCAGGTTACCTGTAATCTTTATATCACAAATGATCTAGCGTGGGTCATAAATTCTGTAAATTTGAGGATGCCTAAAATAGAGAGCAAAATGATCAGTCAGTCTCATAACTTGATCTAGCCTGGGTAGTCACAAAAAAGAGTTGTGACAGGAACTGAAGGAAAATATGGTTCATTTAATCTTTTATAAATTGATAAATTCTTGCAGCTTTAAAGGAATGACCCTTTCGAAGCAAAATAATCAAATCCATCTCTTGTCAGTTTGGGGAGATTTATAATTGCAAGCTGATGATTTTTCTGTGATACTGTCAGTCTGCTTTTCAGATCAATGCCAATGAAATATTTTGTTTACAATTTAACCTCTGGTTCCCTTGGAATTTGTGAGTTTTAATACTAGAAGTAGTTATGTCTAACTCTATCGATCCACTGGTAAATTAAATGGCAAACAAAAGCAACCATATTATTTTGTCAAAATGCTCTCAATAGGAAGCAAAGTTCTTTATTAAAACAGGATGTGTTTCATTGAAATGAAAAGAAAGTTTCATTTGAAGAATGATGGTATAAAAAACAGAGAAAGGCCTTCAGATAGCTAGATTTATTTGATGGGACTAGTACAAAGGTAATAAAACTGAAATTGTATATTGAATTTCTTTTCCCTGGAATAAAGACAAAGGACCCAAAAAAAGGTGTAAAACCTACCTAAAAAACACATATGATAAATTTGTTCCAACAATGCATTTTCTTTTTTTTCTTCAAGTAGTTAATGAATAACTTTTCTATTTTAAATTATAGGTTTAATGTATTTTTATTCCATGCTAAATCCTCTATTGATTTCTGAAATACTGTGTATAAACATATATTGTGTATAGGGTATATATTCACAGAGATTACTGTGGTACAAGAGCACGAGGAACACTTGGATAAAGAGCTTCAGAAGAAAAGGAGAGATGGTCAATTAAATAGGTAACCATCTTTAGGGGGTGTTCCCAGCGATGAGTAAGTTAATATTTCAGCCATATACCACATCATGGAATCATTTACATTTGAAAAGACCTGTAAAATAATCAGTTTAAGATTATCAAGTGTGTTGACCCTGCACCACCAAGCCCACCACTAAACCATGTCCCCAAGTGCCACATCTACGTGGCTTTTAAGTGACTCAATAGGAGAGTAGATTCCTAGATAATGACAGCCACTTAAATGTTTATTCTTATGTGCCACGTTAATTCTATAAAAGACCAGATACTTAATAAAATAATAACAATAATTTCTTTTAAAATCCAAACCTGTGCATAATACTAAACAACAATTTTTAATTTTTTTTTCTTGATCATACCAACTTGAAGTGCTTGCTTCAGTAGTGGCCTCTTAACAAATTTCCAGAGATTCAGGTTTGTGCACCTTACAAAAGCCAGTGTTTATAGAGTTTATCCATCTGTAAATATTTTCTTTAAGATGGTATTGGCTATTTAGGCTTGAGGCAACCTGAGAAAATTGATATTTTTATGATGAAATTCTACCTGCTACAAATAGGACATCAGGATTCCTTTTAAAGGCAATCATATGCCTTTGAGATGCTCCCATCTGTCTCTGAGGGCAAAATTATTGAAGCAATAAATGAAAGTACCATAGAATAAATAACACGTTTGTAAATCCTACATTTTAGATTCTTTTAACCTTTGAGGGTACGTTTTTCAAAGCAATTTTGGGAGTTTCCTGAAGCTCTTTGCTGTGACTGAAGCCCTGGCTGGAAGTGAGGCTACCTGTCCTTGCAGGATTAGATGGGCTGTGACTGAGCTTTTCCCCACAGCTCCAGGTCTTTGTGCAGGTTGTGTGCTGCCCCTGTGGCAAAACCTGGTCTCCAGACCCTGGCATCAGTGCCAGTGCTCTATGAATTGTTAGCCATTCCATTGCCTGGAAACACAGGATGAAAATGCCATGGTAAAATTATTTAAATTAAGGCTATTCAGCATTCCAGCATTCTGGGAGCAGAATCTGAAATTCTTTGAGGAGGCATTTCTGAAGTGAGGCCTACACCTCGTGGTGATCTGGTGGAAAAGCTATGGAGATTGGGCAAGTTGCAAAGGGTCTGAAGTAAAATATGTGTCTGCATGGTAATAATTAGTGGTAATGTTCTCTGCATGCCAAAACTCAGTCAGAGAGCAGTGTTCCACTGATCCAGAGAAATGGCAGATTAAATTTCCCAATTTATTGCACAAGTGTGTGTGGGACATACTCTGTAATATCAGTGTGTACTAATTACGGGAGTCTCTCCTGATATCTTTACCTTACAGGCTTTGTGAATGTTATCTTTATATTTATCAACCAATTACACTAATTAGGAGCAAGAGCCAGGCATAATATGATTCAAAACAATTTGTTTACTCTGTAAGTATGGTGTGTTACAGAAACATTTATGCAGAGACCTCAAATTTCAGGAGTAGATAGAGCTTACTGGTTTATTTTGGAGTAGATACAGCTTACTGGTTTATTTTCTTTTGCTTTTCAATGTGACTTCATTTTAACTCTGATAAACTCTGTTTTGTTCAGCATGGGGACAAGAACATGACTTGGAAACTTGCAGCTCTACCCAGACCTATGACAGGATGATATGAAAATATGTTCTTGCTGTTCTCATGGATCTTATTGATGTGATAACTAAAGCAAATCGAAGGAACAGGATTACTGTTTCATAGCAAATTTAGATTTTTACTCATTTCTATTTTGGTCTAGATCTGCTTAGAGTTGTCATTTCCAATTTTCCCATTAACTGAGAGCAGGCAGAATTCTGTTTCCAAACCACCAAAACATGTAATGAAGCAGCCCCTACTGCTTCATTGGTATTCATGTCAGAAATGCTGCTGCTACTGGCAGAGAAGCTGACAAGAATACCAATGTCACTGAGCAGGCAGGTTGTTCCCCAAATCTGTAATTGTGGGCAGTTTATCCCAAAATGACTGCATTCTAATCCACGCTCTTTCATTTGAAGCCACAGTCTTGAAAGTCTATCAACTTTTTTTTCTTTCTTTTTTGGAACAGGAGAAATGTACTTTGAGAAACACCAGCATTCAGATAGATTGACTGGAAAGAATATATTGTACTGTCCCACTGTCACAGAGCTCAAATTTCTACCACTAACAAGTGTAAATGCCCTTCAGATTTTCAGCAAGGTCTTTTGCAACTCTTCCTGACATCGCCATATTTTATTAGTGTTGCTGATGGAGTGAGTTGCCTCTGCCTAGGGCTCCCATGGCTTCTGAACTCTAAGATACAAATTTTCTGTCATTATAATGCAAAATATATGAGCACTGCTTAGAGAATCTGGAGATTTTTGTATCAGAACATGCAAATTTTCATTTATTTTCACCCTCTGCAGTGAACCCTTTGTCTCCAGTGAGAGAAAGGGCAAAGGTGTTACAGAGTGGCACCTGAAAATAGCCAGCAGTCTGTTAGTTTGGTTTGCTCATATCCACGCTCCAGCTCTGCACGTGCTTACAAAGGCCACCTCATTTGGCTGTATTTTTCTACTGGGTTGTGTGGGTCTGATGAGCCATTACCTCCAGGATGGATCACAGACACTCTTTAGTTACATTCATCAACAGTGGAGAGCAGCTGAAAGGAGCCACAAGAAAATTCCAAGATAGGAATAATGACACAAACACAGCTACACGGGGGGGAACACCCGGAGTAAATGTTCTTCAAGTTGCTATGGTGAGATACTCCCATAAAATATTTTACCAATGACCAATGTATGGGTGAGCTAAGGTTTATTTGGCTTTCTTCACTCCCGATAAATATTCATCTTCTCCTGTGTTCTGTGGATTGTGGTTGCTCCTGCTCGTTACTGGCATGTATTAGTCCACTGAATTAGATTTCAGATATAAACTGAAGACCTGTAACAAAAAATCATTTAGTCACTTTTGTGATCAATATAATCTCCCTACCTCTTTAACAGGAACAAATTTAGTGCTGTGTAAGTGTACGTAGAATCCTTTTTAAGAAGGTGCCTGCTACCAAAATAAGATTAAAGGTGACATTTTGACTGTAGGTCCTTCTAGCTGAGGAACAAATTATCAAAATACTTTTAATTTTAAAAATTGCTTATATTATGAAGAATAATATTTTACAGAGGGTTAGCCTGTGTCTGTTAGACAGGAGAGTTCACACAGATTAATCTGCCCATTGGGATTCCAGTCAGCCACATCGATTCTTACCAAGTTCTGATGTGCTTAGCACTGAATATGACTTATCAACACAGTTCTCTAAGTCAAGTGGGGTAGATACCTTTATAACAGCTCCACTTGTTTTTCTTTCTCCTTTATTTAATTAAATAATAGTTAGTGAAATTACATTTTCTATCTTTACTGTGCAGACCTACAGTGTAAGTATAAAGCTGTCTTTGATGCACTATGAGCTCATGATTTTAATCTAGCCAGATAAATTACACAACTATATATTTTATGGCAGTCACAGTAGCTGGGCTACCCGAGTTGCTTGAGAAGCATTAATCAGCCATATGCCAGGTATTTCATTAACAGACATCTTACTCTGAATGTGGATCTTGCTAAATCTGGCATCTCAGCTATAATAACAATGTTGGAATTGTTCTGTTATGCTTAGATGTGCCTTTTCATTTTCAGCAGAGAGAGTTATTGAGCCTTTGACAAATAAACCAGGTAGAGGGGCAGCTCCTGTCTGCTGTAAATTGGTCTGGGTTTGCAGACTTCAGAGAGGAGGTTCCTGCCATCCCTTTCCATATAAAAATCCACGCACAACGGCATGCAAATATCCCTGTCAACTTAGATCACACTGTGAGACCCTGTGTTCTGCTCTGTATGATAGTTGCCAGTTGAAAATATTTGGGTAGAGACAGGACTTAAAAGAGCTGCAGAGCACTCTGATGTGCTCAGATAACGTTATATGATTTGGGAACGCTATCAGAGACAATTCAGAGCAGCAGTGTATTTGTATTTTCCAGACTTCACTATGGTGGGACTTGGGAAAATAACTCTCTGTTAGCTAAATGCTAACCTGCTGTTCTTATGCCATTGATACTGATACACATATTTTATCCTTAAACACAAGACTGAAAATTTCAAAAATAAAGCTACAACATCTAAAAATACATAGGGTGCTCCATAGCTCAGCATCCATCTGTTTAAATCAGAGATGAAGAAGCTTATAGTAGGAAATAGTTATGTGGAATTTTTTAAAGGGCAATTTTATAACCAGTAATTAACACTTGAAGTTATGTAAACTGAAATAAGGAACATGCTATAATTTTATGGAGTAAAAGCTGATTGCCTATTAAGGGCATGGGAGCAAGAAGAAATTTCTTCACTATCAGCATCACAGTTTGCTTGGAGGTAGACGATGAGCTTCCATCAAGGAAATCATCCTTCTTTCTTTATGCCCTATGGAGTGGATCACAGGACTTAGCAGGGACATTTATAGCCCCTCAGAATAGGCAGAAGGAAAGGTGTAGCAGGTATTGTAGACAACACACAATAATCCATCACTTGGATAAGTGAGCAGCCTATTCTTCCTTTCTGTTCTCTTCAATAAGGACTTGACAGACAAGAAATTGTACTATGTGGTACCTGAACTGTAAAAAGTGTACTGGGACTGTTGGTGGAGTGATTGGGCTTTGATTTGTGCTGTTTCCTGCTGGGTCTACTGCTCTGCAGGGCACAGTCCTGTTCCCCTGATAGCAGCCCTTGCCAAGAGGAGAATCAGTTATGAGAAGGACCAGTTGTCTGATATACATTAGAAAACTCACCTTTTCTTCTAAAACTCAAAAGACAGTAAGGCATAGATTAATGGTTTAAAAGTTATATGGTTTACTAACGTGGCAACTTTCAGGTAGACAGATATTCTCAAGTTATGTTAAAATTATCAGTGAATCAATCCTTTAATGAATTATTGAAATTAACTCTCACTTTAACGGGGGTCATGGCAAACTAAGTTTGATTTCAAAGTTTTTTCATCTCCAATAAGTATTTCTCAAGATGTTGTATCTGAGATAGGAATCAATAAATTAATTCTCAATGCTGATATATTAAAAGAACTTAGCTTTAAGAAAAGAACATTTAAATATTTCCTCATATAAGTATGCAGACACTCACCTGAGTTTATTTGCAGTGTTGCTCATAAAGAAAATCCTTTTGCCAGCATTCAGTGCTTGTTAACAGTTGTGATTTTCAGAGAAATCAGTACTTATTCCAGCACCAGTGGCTGGATTTGGAATGGGATGAGTTCATTTCTTGATATAGGAATAGGAAGTCAGTTTGTTGCAAAACAGTATTTGCCACTTAACGGAATCTCTATTTCTGCTTTCTAGTGCTAAATTTTTAGATCTGAATTTTCATGTTGATAAATTTCCTTTGATTCCTTACTGAGGTTTATTCTCCAGTTAATTCATCGTGTCATGAACCTAAGCACATTTATGATACGTTTCTTTTGCTTATTTTTCAAGTAATAGGAAAAAAGCCTAAGTAATATTCAGCCAAAAAATGCCTTTTTAGTCTTATCTTGCTTATTTTGTTCTGATTTTATCTTGCTAATTCTGATGTAATTCCAAAAATCACAACTCATTTGCATATCAAGCTATTCTCAAAATTACAGAAGAAGCTACTAATAGTTTGGAGATATTTTCAAATCCTTCTATTTCCATAATTTACAGAGAATGATTTTATAAGGATAAGCATGTTTCCATGATTTCTGAACCTGATACAATAAAATACATTCTAGAGTTGTAAATATGCTTTTGGGGATGAGTAGGAATTATCAAAATATTTTTAAATATCTTTCACATCCAATGATGATCCATGTTCATCACATTATCTGGGTAGTTAGCTGGAAGCAAATAGCCAATTTTATATTAATTTGTGAACAAGCAGCGTTAGCAGTTGCAAATGATGCTAATGATGCAAGTGGCAAAAATGCTCGTTATAAAATTTAAATCACTGACAATATACCAATATTGTATTTTTAAATATTCCTAATGCAGCTTTATTGGTGTCTTCAAAATGATCTAGCAAAGATTATTGCTCTTTCAACTGTAATAGCAGACTAATCATTTGAAATATCTGCCATTTCCCCAAATAATTTCTTACATGCTATGGAAGACCTCTGGGTAAATTTAGAAGGAAAATACCAAACTTGTTTGGTTTTATGTCACTCTCATCTAATTAACATGAACAACTGTTTAATTTTTACTGTAGATGTTATTGTGTCACTTTACAGAAGTGCATGCATTTTATAGATACAAAAGTGTTTTAAGAAATCTGTTCCTGCATGTTATGCTGGAATTGTTTTTATGTTCTCCATTTGTCTTATATTTTACATCTGAAACACCAGGATGAGCAATTGAGAAGCTTATTCTTCATGAACTTGCATTTTAGTGGCAAGCAGAGCAGGATCTGCTTGTTGAGATGCTATTTAAGTAATTAATATTGTGTGAGACTGAGGGTGCTACAAGATCTTGTAGCTAAAAAATGACTTTCAAAAAAGATTCCTGAAATGTAGTCATGCAGAAGTCTCACAGAGGCTTGGAAATCAGAATATTATTTGCAGCTGGTTTTAGGTCTTCATTTCTTTCTGGACAGTCTTTCAGTCTTTAGATGGTATTCTCAGTAGAAAAAGTGGGATTTTTGCTTTCTTTCAAGGACTGGTACAGGTCTCTGAGCCTCTTAATTTTCCTTCCAGTTTGAGCAGCTCTGCTACTTTGTAGTTCAGTATCAGAATCAGTATCAGAGTATCAGTAGCTCACTCTGAGTAGAATTCCCTCCAAATCACAGGTTGCTTAGGTGAGGTGAAGTGTTCCAAGAACTTTGATAAGGCCTTTCCTTGGATATTTCCAGGTTTTGAGCAGAGAAACCATTTTCTTAATGGCTGTGGTGCTTTATCCTCCCCAGAGCAGTCAAGGAGCTGTTGAAGAACATTAATATGCATAAGTGCTAAGCAGTTGCAGTTCATGAAATCACTAATTAAACTGTGTAGCAGTTTTCTTCCATGCCTTGGCTTTGCCTTACCAGCCTTGGAAGTACAAAACCAGAGGCTGCTGGGCTGATATCAAAGGAGGTACAAATTCAGCCAGGCTTCAGACTTCTGGAGTAAAAATTCAAATAATGGATTTGTGTTTCAGTAGTTTGTCTTCATAAACTAGGCTTCTTTAGACTGAATTTTATACTGAAAATAATGTTTTAAGTCAACAATATGTTTGTCAGTGTTGCTTTGAGAAAGATTTATTCATTCATTCCTTTACTCCTATAATGACTGAAATGAGTTATTTCCCTTAAAATGATGGGTGTCTGATAACAATAGTTGACAAAGCCAGGTACTTCCATTTTGGCTTCTCATTGGAAAAAGTAGAAATACAGGGAAGGAAGAAAAATATAAACTTCAGTCTGTGCTTCATTTTGGTTTCTAAGCACTGGGAAAAACCCATTTAAAATTTATTTTTTCCTTTTTTCTTCTTCATTTTAGGTTCTGAGGGAAATGTTCACCTTTCTAGCCAGCAGGTGGGCAATAAATATTCCTTTAGAGTAGGGGAGGCAGTATAATGGGTCTGTAACAGCAGTTGCCTCCATCTGTTGCCTTTTCCTCATTTTGCACTGTAATTTTCCTTTACTGTGAAGTTGCTGTACTTCTTTCCCTTTCTGACGGCACTCCTTTGTTCTGGATAGCATCCTGGATAGGAAGACAAAAACAGCTTGTGATGGAAATAAAATACTGTCTGTGCTTCCTTTTTGAGCCCTGATATCAATTTCTGGAAATTTAATAATTTCTTTAGTACTAATTTTTAAATAGATAAGCTTGCAAACAGACTAGAGGAGAAAAATAAAATTCAGTGTTGTAGTATTAAATGTTAAGAAAACCAGATAGAGAATATGGAGTCCTACCAAACTAATAAAGTGATTTTTATTGACCTCTGTAGTGATTTTTATTGACTTTCATTTTCTATACAATCAATTAGATCCTGAGCAGAAAGAAGAAGTTCCTTTGGCCTACCAGAAATACCTAGTGTTGTTTTAATATTCCTCTGAGGTTCACTGAAGACAGCAAAGCCACAAAAAGTCACGAGGTATTGCTGAGATGGTTAAACTGAAAGTTTTCCCTTTATTCTTTAAGTTCTCAAGTGAATACTTCTTACAAATTTCTGTGTCACAGGAGCAGTGCCCACAGACTTGACATATCAAATCTGACCCATCAATGAATTATTTACCTGTTGTAAGGAAAAGTAAAATCAAGGGAAACTAATTAGTAATATTTTCTAGGAGAACCATGATTTCTGGGATTCACAGGGAATTGTGATTTTAAATTCTTACCTGTGAGAAGTTGCCCCTCCTTTGTGTATTGTGATTCACCTTGACATTTTCTCAGATGAGTTCTTGTTACTGGGAAATGTTGATCAGGATGAACTGAGGTCCTGAAATCCCAAAATGGTAAGTAATACTTTTAAGTAATTTTACTTGTAGAAATACAAAAGTGGAAACCTTCCTGCATCACACAGATTAGGGATAACAGTGCCAAATAACTCTACGGCCTTTCAAAGCTCATTCTGTGAGCCTTCCTTTCAATGAAAAGAAATTTTACTGTATTCTCAGTAAAGCTGCCCAAAAATTAGATCAATGCAGATGTAAGTAAATACTGTTAATGCTTTAATCCTCTAACAGAACTCAACTTCCATAATCTGCAGAGGGAGAGCACCACAGGGAAAAAAGCAGATTTGAGTTATGACTGCAAATGCAAGCTTTGAAATAAGAGATTGTTAGAAGGTACACTGCACTTCAAAAGTAATGTACTCAGTGCTGGGAAGCTGGCAGCTGAGATTTCAATGAAATATGAGGATAAAATAATATCAAACTATATGGTCTCTATATAATTTTACAGGCCAAGCACAAATAAAAAATTACTCCCTGTTATGACAGTGTGAAGTATAAAATGTAAAGCTGAATACAATGTTCTGGCAAGTAAACAATCAGAGGAGATGATCTTGCCTGAAGGGACTGTATCAGATGGTTCATGTGGTGTTTCAAACCTGTAGTGTTTGAAGGGATCAAAGTTCTCCAGACCTTTGTTCTCCTGTCCTTTTCTATAATGCCAAAAGCTAACAGAGAGAAGAGCTACAGCGAGTAACATTTAAAACTATTTAAATAGCTCTGTATTTAAGTAGGTCTATGTTAATAATTGAGAATGACAGGAATACTTAAATATTCAGGGTGCCAAAGATACCTCCTGTTCAACTGTCCAACTTTGTGCTTCACACTACCTAAACAGTGGAGTTTGAGAACCACAAGCTACACTTTAAATCATGCTGCAGATGTTCTCTGTAGTTCTCCAGTAACTCAAGGAGAGGTAAACACGAAGCTCGTATTCCCCAATCTGCAGATAAGGTTGGGAGTGACTGATGAGGTGTGCTCGCTGACAGTGCAATTATGGGAGGTCAGAGCAGGGACAACGTAAACTGATAATTATTCACATGCAGCGGTGCACGGGTAATTGGTTGGGTTACACTCTCTGTCAAGGCACATGTTCAAACTGCTTGAGTAGTAGGGAATATTCTCATGGATACAGTTTCTTCTCCTTAAGGGTCTCATTCAAAACCAGTTCAAGTCAGTGACTCACCAATTTCAGTAGGTTTGGTATTAAGATCTGAAAAGTGCAGGGTGCCTGAGTTTATCTTTATTTATTTAGAAGGAGTGCAGAGTACTGTATAAATGTTTTATCTCAGATAAAGCCTTCACCTTAGGGACAGTGTGTTTGCTCTACATGACCTTGTTTGTTTATACTACTCCTACCCATTTCCACATGTATTAAATGTGTTAATTTGCTTATTATTTCACAGGTGAAGCATTGTCTTCTCTTTAAGGATTGCCATTTGCCGAGAATTATTGTTCTCAGTGCATTTTTCTTCTTTTTCCATAGGTGCCACACCGACCTGCCATGATGGACCTAGACCACAGCCTCCTATCACAAAAGTAAATTAATGGATTGAAAAGACTCCTGGAAAACCTCCTGGTTTAGGTCCTGTAAGTACTGTTTTCAGGGAGAGTGGAGGGAGAGGGGAAACTGTGAGGATGACAAGACAAACTATTTATAAGTATTCAACTTAGAAATTGTTGTCTCTGTGCATGGCATACTAGAGAACAGTGTTTTGTTTTCCTTGGAACATCAAAATCCAAATGTCAGTATAGAAAAGGAAAATATTTTAATTCTTTATGCTTGCCTCAACTGAAAGGTTGTAGTTCTTGATAGTCTAAGCATTTTTACAGTTCAGAATTGGTCACTAATATTACGAGATTCAGAATTGCTCTCTGACATGTTCTGAAAAATTGGGTTGTACAGTAGCCTGGTGCAGCTCCTCAAATCATCTCAGTTTAAAGAAGTGACAGACAGTACCTCTTCCCTCTCTCTAAAGCTAAACATCTCATGGCAAGCACTGTGTGAAACAGAGAACTTTGCCTGTGTTAGTCTGATAGATGTTTATATTTAATGGCAGCTGCTTAAGTGCCTTGGCTAAGTAAGCACTTGGTGTAAGTAAAAATGGATCTAGATCTGATCCCCTGTTCTTTTGGATATACTTTTCATGTGTTTGCTGTTTTAATAGTTCATTTCCTGTACAGAATTTTTTTAAGAAACAGAACTTTTACAAAATAGTTCAAATTTTTCCTTTTTTTCCTTCCTGTCAAGAAATAGTCTTAAATCAGACCCATTAAAAATCTATTGTATTGCAGATAGTGCACATGCCAGACTTCTTTTCCCTTACTAATGTGAAGTGGGAGAAACAGAAGTTTCACTATATTAATGGATTGTGGGGAATACACTCAATTACCCCCCAGCTTACAAGGCAAGATATAACAACATATAAAACTACAATAAAAGGAATCTAGCTGCAGGAGACTGTTATAAAATGATGATAAATGAAATCTAACTGCATATCACCATGACAAGTAATTCCTAATTGAATTCACTGATCAAAACTTTGCTGTCCTGTGTAAGACAAACAAGTTATTGAAACCTGCCCTGAAGGCTTCATGATGATGATGCACTGGTGGGATAATCACAGTCAGTAGTAGGCACCTTCCACAGTGTGAGACTTTCATGTATCAGAACTATGCTTGTGTTGGAAATGCTGGGATCTGCAAGCACTTCCCTCCAAATTTCACTAATTGAATCGTTCTGTTAAAAATTAAAAGCTCTTTATTGGCAAGCCAGTGCTCTCTCAATTTCAATTATTCTTTAAAAAAAAAATTATCTAAAAGGTGAGACAACTTTGACATACTTACCTGTTTCACAGTGTACAGTGAGTTGCATCCATTGAAAGATGCAAGATTATCACTGGTACTATGACTCATGGTGTGAAAATACATTCTAAGTGAGAGAAATTAATAAATCCATGCTGGATTATGGTCCAAATATTTTTATCTTTTTAAATTTTTCAATGAGAAAATCGTAACTTAAAACAAGGAGAAGTTTTAGCTGGATGAAAGGAATAATTTCCAGGATGACTCCCCTTAGGAAAGACATCCTAATTAAGCGTTGCACAATATTTGAGTGATGAGAGAAAGATTTGTATGGAATGTAAACAAAAGTATTTTAAAGCATGCAGTTATTTCACAGAAGTTTAAATATTATCTACTTTTTGGAAATGCAAAGGGAAAATTGGCATCATAGTAGTTCTTGTCATTAAGCTAATTATTACACAGGCAGTGTAGCAGTAGTCACTGTTTGAGCAATTCCTGGCCAATTTATCAGTATCAGAGTCTTAATACTTTGATTAAAATCAGATGTATATGTCAAGTGGAACCTTGATTTTCTTGCTTGATGATAACAGATATTTGCCAGAATGGCTCTGTATAAAATCTTTCTTTTTGGCAAGTTGAAAATGTGTCATATCGAGGCACTGAGCCAGAGCCTTTGAATCAGCTGGCAGAATGACAAAAAGCAGAATTATATTTGAAGGAAAGAAGTAAAGTTTCTTTTGGATGAAAGATCAAAATTATTTCTGGCAAAAGAAATACCTATTGCCAAGGAGATATAAAGGCCAATCTCTGCTCAGCTACAGCATGTCTGTCAATAGTTGCTAGTAAAAACTTCTTCTGCTATGGAGTCATGCATGTCTCTGTGGCCCTTGTCCTTCTCATTAAAGCAACCTTAATTCTCTAATAATTTGCATGAGAGTGACCATTCCTGCTTCTTTTCTGAAATACTCCATTTGCACATAAACATTAGTAAACTCTTAATTAATAACCTTTCTGTAGTCCATGTGCCTTATCTATTTTCACTTCTATTTAATTTCAACTCCCTGAGGGAGAAAATTGATTCTTTTCTCAAAGCATATGTAAAAATGATATAATGTTTTGGTAAGCTTCCTTACTGCCAAGTGACCCTGCTGATTCTCATTTATCAGGAGATGAAGAAATAAGGTAAATAAAGTACTTTCTGCAATGGTAGGTGGTTATACAAAGATCTTCTCTCACCAACCATCTAAGTCACTTCAGAAGTCAGAGCCTCCTTAAGGGAGGCCCTGACTTGAAAATGAGAAAAACTGTAAGAATTTAGACTGAAATTAATTATTGTAGTGGTCCAGGCTTACTTAGGTGGCACACGATATGGATTGGTTTGTAATAATCCACTGGAATGTCATGTATGAAATAGCTCAGGATAATGGTTAGGAAAATAATAATGAAAATGAAAAAGTGACTGTTCCAAGGCCAGTCACATCTAAAACTCTGAAGAGGATTGGTTTTTGAATGCAGGTAATACAATAATGCACCCACACACACAACAGGTCTCACGAAACTCTTTTTGGGTTCTCCATTCTGCTGTTCCCAGCTCCCAGGTCCCAAGTCCTACTGGTTTGAGCTAACACCTGGGTTTCCATTTTGAAAGGTAACAGACATGCAATTTAGTGGCTTGCCAGTCTTTCCTTGTTCTTGGTTCCAACCTGAGAGAGCAGGGAGGGTGGAGGGGAAGCAATGATCATCCACTTGCTTGAAGCTGCTGCCTTGTAACATGAAATCAGACCCAGCCTCTGGCCACCAAAAAATGCTTTTATCAGGCACAGCACAGACAAGCTGAATGTCCTGCACTCTAAACACATATGGACCTTAGTATTATTTTATGAAAGCAGCACTAATATCAAAATCACAGAAAGAGAAGTAATATTGCTGAAAAATAACACACTAATGATATCTTCAGAGACCAAATCTTGAAATTCCAGGAGAAAAAGAAAAGAGTTTGCACGCCGGTGAAGATTTTGATTTTGATTTCAACCAGCAAGTGCAATAAACATGCCTGAGAAGAAGTTTTTGTCTTGATATATGCAGTTAATCCACTTCCTCACCTCTGGTCACAGTGGTTTCCTGCTCACAGTGTTTCCCAATTAGATTTCTATTTCAGTACAGTTTCTATAGCAAGGAACTTGCATTAAAGAGAAGGAGTGGGAGATTTTCAAAGCACCCTTGCTAATTAGGTGTCCAGCACTCACTGATTTTGAATAGGAGCTAGGTCCCTCAGAACTCTTTATGCCTTTGAAAAATTCTCCTGTAATCTGTCCTGGTTCTCTTTGTACAGCCTGTAGCCTTCAAAGACTTCAAGTCCACAGAAGAGACAGTGCATGATGCCCTGGCTGCATTGCCCTTCCTGTCAGATCTGCTGCTTACAACTGAAAAGTTTCAAAAGGACAGCCTGTATGTTGTTGACAGAAAGGAACTTCAGGGCTATTCATATTTTGCACATTAACCCCTTACCTGCTCCAGTGCCTACTTTGGTGTCACTTTAAACGTAGGGTTTCAGGAGGTCTGTGTGGATTCAATGCATTTGTCAATACATTGAGCACCACTGCTTAATTCTCAGGGATAAATGATTTTAAGAAGCATCAAGTCAGAATCACAGATTTGAATGATTCTGCTGTTCTCTAAAACTGTGACTCATTTGTAAGGCCAGGCAAGCTGGGAATGAGTTATTTCATGTTCCGTGCTCAAGTGTTAAAGATGGAATATCATTTGTTTAAGAAACACAAAATACCTATAATATCCCCTTTAAAAATCTATTTTACTGGCCAGTAGTCAACAACTATTTCCCTATGATTCTAAATATTCTCCTAGTGCTTCTGAAAATCGGCTCAAAAAACATAATAAAAAGTAATGAGTCTTTTCAGAAAGCTTGTTTAGGAGAGGATTTTATTTATTTTAATAGCCAAAGGGATGCACTGCACACAGCGAATGTTTGCTGGCACACACCATTGGTGCAGCAAAGCAGAAGTTGTTCCCCTCTGACTCTTAACTGTGGAGGACTTCTTGACTTATGGGATAGGGAAAGAGAGGATTCTGTTTTGTAGATATCACCAGTAAGAGGTACACACCTCTAATCCTGCAGACCTTAGTAAAGCACAGCTTACAGTAAAATGCAAATTATGAGTCTAGATGTATTTCCACACCACTGGGTATGACAGGAACGCTTCTCATTTTGCACAGGTGAAGTTCCTCTAAAATTTAGAAAGCCAGAAAGACTGCACTCTTAGTCAGGCTCTAAAAACAGGTAGGAATTCTTATTAATGCCTGGTCGAACGCCTTGCTGAACAAAATGTAATCACAGAGAACGTCATGTGCAATTAAATTAGAAAGGACCTTGTTCTCCTATCTGTTCACTCATCTATGGTGAAATAATTGCTTCTTTAGGATGAAATGTTAATCATGGCCCTTTAGATTTTGAATGCAACTAAAATATTACATTCAAAATAAGCCCCTTCACTTACAGCATTCTATTAATTCAGCTGCTTGCAATAACTCGAATTGAAGTTTCTGGTTTTCTGTCACAAGGATCTCCTAAACCATACGTGAAGATGACAGTTCACCTCAGAAAGTTATCTGCAGCTTTGGTGCTTCCAGTTTTAGTGAGAACAAGGCAAAATAAAGATAATAAAAACATTTCCATGGTTTCATCTCATCTCAATCTGAATCTTTGATGTCTGCATTGGTCTAAAAAAATGACAGCAAAAACTCCAAACAAAAAAACCCCAAATCCTCATACTGTTCTTGTCCACAGATGCAGTACTGGAATGTACCAGGCCTATCCCAGGTGTGATCTCAGCTATTAAGAGGTAGGTAAAACTCCATAAAAACCTCTGAACAGCACAATAACAAATATTCATCAAGAATCTGATTATTTCTACAAGTGCTCAGTGCACACATTTATCCTGTGGTGAACTGCCAACAAGAATTAGTGTACCATTTCTATTCAAATTCTTGAAAAAGAATCTGAAAGTAAGGGTGTGACATTAAAAAAATTAAAACTAGCTATGCTTATTCATCCAAATCATAAAAACAAAGCTAAGTTTGGGATATTAAAAAGTACTTTTGCTGTACTTCAGTTATTTGAACATTTAAACAAGTTCCCACCATTACTCAGAGGGAAATAAATGTATTTTTAAAAATAGTTTTATGGAAAAATATATGTTTAATGATCTGGATTATGCAATAAATATAGCCTTTTATCAGAACACAATCAAATCATTAGTGCTGCAGAAAATTTGCTAGGATTGTTAGATGTTAACTTACCTTTTTATTAAATCAATGGTAAGAATGGAAAGCTATTTTAAATCACTCATCTCCTGGCTCACTGGCAGTCACAATGTGTTTTATTTGATCTTAAAGCTAGCAGTGAGGTTATAAAGAAATTTCTGTTAATAGAAATGAAAAAATACTGTCTGATTTTTAACTGATAGTAGTTCTTGAAATCTGAAGTACATACTACTTTTTCACCATGGTTATTGCCTAGCTATACCTGTATTTTCTGAGCTTTCAAAGACATAAAAAATTAAAGACTTACCTATGTCCCTAGACTTCTTCAGATAAATTATTTTAGCAGATTTTTTTAATATTTGTAATTCACCTGAGCTTCTTTGGAAAGAATGAAAAGATGTGTGCTGCCACCTTTGTGACTGAGACCATCGTTTTTACTGCAATTTTCCAGCTGCCCTGCAATATCTGTTCTGAAATAATGTACACACAACTGGCTGAGGCTTATGCAAGAAGTCTGAATTTGTTTTTTGTTCTAAGTTTTCGAAAATAAATGGAGTGAAAGCTCCATGTTTGCTGACTTTACAGCCATGAACAGAATATGGAGTCCCAGGGCAGAGTTCAGGGAAGGGCAGAAATACAAGGAGCCATTTTTAAAGATTTTTTTTAGCACATTTTCAGGTTTGCTTATACCAAAGATTCCCCCCAAGCCTACAGGAAGGTACTTCATTACTTGCTTGTAACGTTTTATGGTTTTTAGAAAATATTGCCTGTATGTTTGATCCAACATTAGGGAAAGTATCATTTCCATTTCTGGTTCTGCATCATTTGATCTTCCTGAGGTAAGGAAATTGAAAGCACCTTGGCAGTCACTGATGGCATACTATGCAGCTTTCTTCTGGGAACACTAGTGCTGAATTAATTTGGTTTAAAGCAAACTGAGGTTTAATCTCACCTAACTATAACTAATACAAAGATCACAATATAGATAATTTTCTAGATCTGCACCTGAAGTTTCTCTCCCTTTTCACATCAGAGGGGACCTTGGAGAGCTCTGTCCTCAATTTCTGCTGTAAGTGTTCAACATAGTAAATCTTCTCTAGTTCCATGTCTTGTCAGTGACTTTTGGTAATAAATATATTTTTTTTCTAAAACGTTGTAGTCCAAGAAAAAAAGGATGATCAAAAAATTACTTCTAGGTTCATGGGTACAACCATAAGTTGTTTGTTTTCAGATTTTTATTTTTTGTTTACTTGAAGTGATTATTGATGCATCTGAAAAGTAGCACGTTCTGTTTACTCAATTCACTGCAAGGAAACCATTACATGTTTTATACAGACCTAAGTCACTGGCATAGAACAACAAAGGTATCACAAGTGAATACATTTCACTTAATTGCAGGAGATGTGTGATCCTTCAAGGGGAAAAATTCAAATAGTTTACACTTCAAATGCAGAGAACTTTTGTTTCTTTGAACTATTAAATTAGTAATAAGCTTAAAATAAAAAAAAAACCAATCTTTTATTATTCTGATGACTAGAAGATGCTGATTTGTCTCGTTTTTTTAGAACAAGAAACAATTTAAAATGTGGTAGCTTTGATTTTGCTCAATCTATTTTCTTAAGAATTCTTCATAACCCAGGTGGGGGTTGAGGATAAGAAAGGTAGGAGGTGAAGATGGTAGGGCAGTATCACCAATTCAATTCAATCTTAAGTTCTAAAAGCTTTTTCAAAATCAAATCAAATATAGAGGGAAAAATTAGCATAAGAATCACCGGCAATAAAAATAAAGAGAAAGAATAAAGTAATTGCTTTTCACTAAAGTTAAAAGCGAAGCAATAACAGAGAAAATACTGTGGCTTAGAAAATGATTTGCCATTGGGATGATTCATTTCTAGCCTATAATAGGTGTTATTTCCCTGCTTTGCAGTAAGGCATTCATTACATGCCCAATTTAGAGCAAAGTTAGCCACAGAATTCTTTATAAATACACAACAGTCACTCTTCAGCTCATCTTCAATGCTACATCAGCATGACAACCCAGACAGTAACAGTGTAGCATGACAAGAAAATGTGCATAATCCTTGTCTAATACCACCTTATTAGCTGAAAGAATAGGCAAAAATGACAGGAGTTCATTGTATAATTCATTAGTCCAGCTTCCATTCCCTTTGGAATCAGCATTAAAACGCTTGTTTCAAATGAGTGCAGTGGCAGAAGCACATGTTTTTCAAATGTGTGCCCTGGATAATGATTAATGTTGTACTAGAAACACTAATCTGGTGCAAGTCTTTGTGGTTTTAGTGCATGTCACGTGCTGTGAGTCCAAACATGTCCTGTCAGCAATCATTGGTAAGACCATTCTGGTCTAGAAACACTTCTACACACTCTTTGTATCATAGACAAGGTGGGCAAAGCTGCATCCATTTAGGCCAATGAAATAACACTGCAGAAAGGAGGGCTTGGCTGTAATTAAACCCATCAGCAATCTACCACCAAAAATTGGTACCCACTTAGTGGTTACTGTCAGTACATTAATTCTCAGAAGATAGATGTACTGGTTTTCTGAAGGTACAGTCCTGAAAAAGAGCCTTTTGAAGTAATATAAGTAACTAACTTTCTCATTCTTCAAGTCTAGGAATTTCCAGAGTATTCTATAGTAAACAGACAGCGAGGAATTTTCAAAGACATCTCTTTCTTACTCTGCTGGCTGCCTAAGAAACTCTCACATTTATTTTCATTGCACCTGTCTTTAGGGAACTTAAAATTTAGCTGAAATCTCTGTATAATTTTAAACACATCCAAAACACCACATTTTTTCAGGTGAGTGGGTTTTGATAACTCATTTCCAAGAAACTGTTAAGGGAAACATTTGAAATGAAACTTTTGTTTCAGGAAGCTTTTGAAGAACCTGGGTTTTTACACGTTATCAATTGTATATTGTATAGGTACTGACCTGGAAATATGAGGAAAGCATTATGTCTGTTTACAGGTTAAAAAAAAAAAGCACTATAAAATATGTCACTCAAAATAATAGTCCAAAAAATATTTAGATTCTGCCACTCCTAATGTGCTTTTGCTTACTGTCATAAAATGCTTCCTTAGAGCACTCTCAGCTCCGAAGGATTGTCTGTTGAAGCAATAATGTGAGGAAACAATCTATCTGTGTGGAAATGCCATTGTCAAAATAAAACAGACACATTTTCAACTCTGGGATGTAGCTGTGATGAAAATAAAGCAGAGCTGAAGTCACTGGCAGATTTGTCCCTGGGTTTGGTAGGTCTGAGGTTTCATCTCAGATTTTCTAATTTTAATGATTTTACATATTCATTGTCTACCCTAAAAGGGCACATCAAGAAATAGAAGCATTTAGTTATTCTGATGCACAAACCAGGGGAACAGGCCAGGCCATCTGGCATCCGAAAAATATTATGATTACTGGAGACTTGTTTCCAAAATATGACTTGCTGAATTGGTATTTTCATTTCAGCAAAAACAAACAGGTTAAGAACTTCCTCTTTGAAGTTTGTTTTATTTCTGCACAATACAACAGATGGAAGTGCTATTCACCCCACTCATCACTAAGCAGGAAGATGGAGCCTTATTTTGAGAAGGCTACCAGCTGAAGTTTACAGCTTCATCAGGAACATATTCTAACTTCTGCTATCATTTCTTGAACAAGTTACAGCTTTGTGCATTGTGTTTTGTCTGGGAAACATTCCAAGTTTCAGAGACCTGCTCTCCACTAATTTAGAGTGGATGTCGTTTGAAAAGTAAAATGTCTCTCTAATGAGGGGCTGCAAAGTCATAGCAAATAAATGCAGTCAACAGTGCACAAAATGACACATCTGTGGCCAAGTACACCTTTGTGGGAAGGCACTGGCTCTTAATTAGTTGCCTTGGAATCTCTGCTGCTCCTTGACAAGGTCTCCTTGCTGCAGGTTGGCTACAAAATGGAATTGGTTTAACCTCGTTTTTGGAAATTAAAAACTAGAGATGCCATTAACCCACTTAGCTGAAAAGAACTCCACTGGTTCAGCTGCCACCATGTTGGGTTCCTGACTCAGAGACATCCCAAATGAAATGAAATCAAATAATTGAATGCTAAGGGCAGTGGCCCTGGGTCCAACTTGGATCCCTCCCTCAATTCCACTTCATTTGTAAGTCCTATGTATTAAAGGCAATCATTAATTTTTTGTCAGCAGCATTCACATAAATCATATCTATGTCATCCATATTTGTAGGCTGTTAAAGAGGAGTGGACAAGTTATTAACTCTTAATATTCATCCCACTGTGGGAAGAAAAGACCATTAGCATGCCATGAAAAGAGCAAACATGATGCATTTTTGGACTGTGTGCCTAGATTCAAGACATAAGGAGAGGTGGTAATAATAATATTTTGCTGTATAGCTGTAGAATAAGTAAATGTACAGAGAAAGAACAACAAAGAACAGAATCAAACAGAAATAATAATGCCACATTCTGATAGGTGACAGTATTGGGTGTACAGTTAGAAGAGCAATTTTTCTAAGATATATAGAAATGCTGAAGATACTAATTTAAGAGTTTCAGCTATAAAAGTTTAATATCAGAGTAATATTACAAAACAGAAAAAATAGGCTAGCTATTGAAATTACTATTATGGCTATATATATTTGGCTGTAGAGTGCTATTGCCAGGAACGGTGCAACATCTGCACTCAAGTCAATGAAAACTTTTAAAATATAAAGTCCCAACAGCAACCAAGCCAGAAAAAGTCGTGGAGCTCTAGGCAAGCAAATAAACACCACTGAGTTTTATTACTCTGAGAACTGAGGGATGAAGAAAGTTGTTGCACCATGAGTTTTGTGAGCTTTTGAGAGAATATTCAAAAATTAGGCTGAATTCTCTGGAACTGAGCTTAAAAGGTGGAGTACAATGGCACTGAATTTGTAAGAACCTTCTCACTGTTATAGGCCATGCTTTGCTGGCTAAAAATGTCACCCAGGCAGAAAAAAAAGAAGGCACTGGAATATCTCTGCTGCTTTCTGCCCCTCAAGTCATAACTTGTATAAATACTCAGGTGAGAAGAGGATCCTGTAAGGCACACTGAGATAGAAAACAACTATTTTATGACAAATTAGCTTCAGAGGTTACAGGAGTCTGTATTGGGAAAATAAAGGAATGCAAAAAGATTTTACCATGGCAGCCATTTAAACCATTCTTCCACGCTGCAGCCTGGCTGAGTGCTCAGGACTGTCCTTGGGACATTCAAGTTGTGGAAGGACTTCTGTGCCACAGAAGGACATCTGTGGTTTTGTCACTGTTGATCAGGGAGGCACAGAACTCACCTTTATTGTAATTTCATTTCACCAGCCCTAGACTGTGGAAATGAATAATCTTTAAACACATTTACAAAGGGCTGTAAATGTAATTGATAAGCAAAGCTACTCTGCAGTGTAGGTGGAAAAGCCCCCTTAGATCAAGGATGTCCAATATACTTTTCCATCTTGTCTAACCCATTGGGACTTGCAGATTTATGCTTCCTGAAGGCAAAATCTGAGAAACTGATGAATTATCTTCACTTATAGCAGTTTAAATAAGAAGGTGGTCTTTGTATTCAGTTTCTGCAGCAATCTGTGTCTTGTGGTCATGTCAAATCATTCTATTGATAATTTAGATGGTAAGGAATAATATTATGAAGAGTTAAGCTTGTCAATCAAATCAATAAGGACAACATGACTCCAAAATAAATTATTTCTCCAATGAGTACCTAATTTACAAGTAAACAATGATTATTTTCAGTTAATTGTCACATGATTATTCAAAGTGCACTTACTGATACTTGTGATGCAGTTAAATCATAAACAACACGGTCAAAGAAGAATAATTTGAGGCACATTTGCTTGGACTTGCTGCTATTGGAATGTCCCTGCAAGTGCTTTTTTTTTCCTGGAAATGGGACATACGTGGGTAGCTCCTTTTCTGGCTGTAGTACAAGTATAGTAGCAGGGCTGTTCTCCATTACAACTAAGAAGGGAATCTGCAGTGTGTGTTTTAAGTTATTATTGTATTTCCTGATTTAGAATCGAGATCTATAACACAGAGAGGATATCTTATCACTTCATTATTTTGGTAAATCAGAAGCAAATGTTGACAAAAGGCATTCCTGTGTTCTCAGCAGTACAGTTGATTTCTTCTCCTGAGGTTCACTTTGTGGCTAGAAAATTTTATAGTGACAGCTGTATATCTTGTTTTTGTTTGGTTTGTTTTCTGATGTTGATCTTTACTGATTCTTGCCTGCAGCGTATCCTTGAATTTGAATGAATAGACAGTTTATTGTGAAGGAAGAGGAGGAATGTATGCAGAGGACAGGGAGGAGGGGAATTGGAAGGCTTTGTGGCCTTTAGATTCTGTCATAGCAATTTGATTTCTAATAGGCACTTTTTTATTATCCTGCCATCACCTGTCATCCTGATGAGGATAATGATTTAAATGTGGTACATATGTACTCCTTTAAATTAAAAATAGGCTCCTTTTAGCTCTGTGGCTTTTCAGGATGTTTTTCATTTTTCTTTGACAAGTTAACACTGGTTTTCATTTTAGCTCAAGTAGACAAATTCTGCCAGGGACTATGACTTTTAAAAGCATTAAAAGTAAAGGGATGGCACATTTTCTAAATGCTTTGTGTGCAAAGTAGCTATTAATCAAAAATTTCAATATGCAACAAACAACCAAAGAAAAAAAAAAAAATTGAATTCACCTCCTTTCTTCAGAAGGAGCTGTTTGTAATGGTGGAAATCAGAGATATTTTAGCAGAATTGAATGCTCTCACTCACAGAGCTGAAACTCTGGGTAATTCACGACACAATGTGAAACCCAGCTGGAAATTCTTATTTTCATATTCTGTTACAAACTTGATGGAAAAGGAAGTTATGGTTGACCTTTCAGGAAAAGCAAATCATGATGTTTTTTCAGGAGCATATATTATGTCTCCCCTGGATTCCTTATTTATCTGGTACGAAGAAATCATATACCTGATTTCTGTTGAAGAACATGCCTGTGTATATTTCTGCTTGGGCTGAGGTTTTTCCTTTATTAGTACTATTGTGGGGATCACCTTGTGGTGATGTATTTTTCAATGCAGAAAGAGAAAAAAATAACATTATATTTTTTAATGTAGGAATGCAAGTTTTCCGTATCTTGAGGCTACCTCAAGCGTTATTTGGCTTTAATGAAACATTATTAGCATTAAAATAGGGTTAAATGTTAGGATTCCCACTTTGAGGTAACTGGCCTGTGTTGATCTGAGGATTAGGGAACACAGCATTTTCAAAACCTTGCTCAGGCGTTCCTCGCCCTTAACTTTGTGTCACTCATATAAATTATCATTTTTGGAATTAGTATTTGTCACGTGAAACTATGGACATGTAGAAGGAAACACCCACATTGAACAAAACCTAACAAAACCTAAATATAGGCAAACTGGTGATGATCCTTGAAAGGAAATTGTAATTAAGTTTTTAATTATTTATTATTATTTCTGTAATCATTTCATGTCTGAACAGTAGCTCATGATAAAAAAATCTCTATCATCTAGAGCTGTGAGGCAAAGGCTTTCCATTAGTCATCATACTCTGCATAATGAGCAGCATTGCTAATGAGACACAACACACTTCAAAGTTATTCAATCAGTAGTCTGAATAATGAGATTTTACACAAAAATATAAATACTGAGCATGCAACAAAAGCAGTAAGGTGGATTATAGCTTTTTCTTTTAAGCCATCATGAATGGATAGATTGAAAGGAATTTAATTACATTTTATAAGTAATACAGTGTTCCACAGATTAGGCCAGGGCACTTGGTGCTTTAGAAGAATATTAATTTTAATAATAGACATAACTGCTAAGAATGGGCTTTATTGAAAGCTGTAACTTTGCATTTAAATTTTTGTGGGAAACATCTGCAAAACATTTCTTATAATAATTCAGAAAAATAGTAATACAATTTTTGACAAACATGTCAGACTTAGAGATCAGCCTCTAGTGTACATTGATGGAAATTACATTAACATGTAAAATATTATATATTATATGATATGTAATGTAATGTAATGTAATAACATAACATAACATAACATAATATAACATAACATGCATCAAGCCTGCCAGAATTCAAAGAGCATCCCAACAATGCTGCAGTCATGCTGCTTAACTTTAGGATGTCCTGTGAGGAGCACAGAATTGGACTTGATCCTGATGTGTCCCTGGAGATATTCTATGTTAACATAATATTACATAACATAACAGCAACCTGAGAAAGGATGATGTGAACATAATTTTTTCATGTGTACAATCATACAGTTTTTAATCCTGCTACTTGAGAGAAGCCAAATTAGAGGATAATGTTTCAGTTTTATTTAAAATGCCATGAAAATCAGCATCTGAACTGTTAAAACTAATGGCAGCTTCATGGTAGGTATTACTGAAAAATAAAAAATTTACTGATTGAAACCAGGAACATTTGGGATTTGACTTTGGATGTTTTGGAAGGTCTATGTTGCTTTTTTTTCTGAATAATCCCTATCCATTTATAAGAAATAAACAATTTCTTTCGTGTAAAATTCTGCAAATATTCAGGTGGCTTTTTATAAATCAGTCAGTAGATTATGATTATTAGTAGTAGAAAACTCAATTTTATAGCTGTATGCTCCCTTTATAATCATGTCAGCAGGGAAAACTTTGCTGCTGGCCATCTGCTCTTCAGGCAGGCTGCACTAACCTTTCACCTGCCTGAAAGAATTAAGGTGTTCTTTAGAAGATGACACTAGAATTGTACTTAAAATTATTACTTGGAGCTGCAAAAAATTATCAAACTCAGAACCAGTAATGGATACAATATAAGTTTGAATTACTGCATCATATTGCATTTAAGAGAAATCCATTATGTGGGTCTTACAAAATCGATTATCCCTTATGGAACAAACAAACAAAGAAAGAAACAAACAAAAAACTCCAAACAGAACAAGAACTTTGTCTGAAAAGCAGGCAAATTTCTAGTGAACATTTTTTACATTGCTGATTTCACTAAATCTATTTTAAAAATGTGAGCATTAGTTATCTGGTTATCAAACCAGATTTAGTGGCTGGGAGCTGAAGCTCAGTGCATTCAGACTTCAAATGCAAACCATGAAGTTTTTCTGTCCCCAGTTCAGCAAGAAGCAACTCAACCAAAATCAATAAAGAAATGCCAGTTGTAAGAAACTTGTAAGAAACTCAGAAGAGATTTGGATTAGGATTCTAAAGTTTATCTGTTAAAAAGAGATTACTACAAAGGGCAGAAAACTTATTGAGTTTCAGAAACTTTTTGCTACTTATAAATATCTGATGGTTTATGTCCCACTCCTCCCAAAATTCGCTGCTTCTGCTGATCCAATGTGGTGTTAGGTCAGAAGCACAAACTCTCTTACTGTGAGGTAGGCAGCTGTAAACTGGAGCAGGCCTTAAAACAGTGGCCTTATCATTTTTAATTGTTCAGTAATAATATTAATCATGATTAACTCATTTAGTATTAATTTGGTTGTCATAAAATGCTTGTATAGATTCTCTAGAATAATTAGCTTGACCTTAATTTTGAAAGGTAACCAATGACCCTTTAGTGTTAAAGCAGCAGAAGGCAGACTGGAAGCAGATTCCTGAGCAGCGAGGTCAGCCTTCCGAAATTTCCTGCCCACCCTTGGCCAATAACTTAGTTGGATAAATGCAACATTGACCCAGTTTGCTGATTGTGAATGAATAATGAGACTTTACTTTCCAAAGGAAAAGATTTTGTGGGTCTTCTGTTCCTGTGGTTCTCCTTAATTTCTGTAATGTTTGATGTAGTTAAACTTGCTCTACTCTTCTGGGAGTAATAAGGCTTGTGCATCAGCACAGGAATGTTTAAGAGGGTCTGAAATACAAGCAAATGCCTTACACCAAGTTTAAACATAAAAAAATAAAGTGCATTTAACATATATTTATTCAAAAAAGGCCACACCACACCAAGAGGGAGAAACAATTTCCTGAGAAAATAGTGATTTCATTTGTCCTCTATGAAGGACATTACAACACATCATGACTCCAATAAAATCATAACAATTTCTGTCTCAGCTCTACAGTAAGTGAGAAAAAGATTGTGCATATCACTTCCTTTGCTGTGCCTTCCTTCTAATATTCTGATGTACCTGTCTCTTAATAAGAGACAGAGTTTGAAAATGGTGGTAATAAAGTCTGAAAATGGTCTGCAAGCCATTTATCCCCTAATACACATTTTTCTTCAGGGAACCCTGCCACAAGGATTTGCACAGCCAATTCTGTGTACACAAACTGCCTTCAGGTATTGACTCCCATGTGCTTCGAAATGAAACCTTGAACTCCATTGTACCTGAGCTTTTATTAATTCAGCACAACAGGGAGGAGGCGAAGCAGTGGGGAAAACACCAATCTGAGGTGCCACTGACCTCTAGTCAGCCACTCACACTCCTGCTCTGTTCATTTGAAGTAAATATTTCTGGAGGGACAGAGATAAGGTGGGTTTATCATTCTTTATTGTTAATGCAGTTCCATAACACCTTTTTTAGCTGCAGACTATTTTACAGTGTATGATAAAACCACTGTGTACATTTTAGAATTGCAAGTTAAACAGCATTTTTTCTTCCTGGGAATGCACCTCATATGCACTGCTAAGCTGGATCTCATGCATTTTGTAAAGCTCATTTTTCCTTGGCCACTTTATGACTCAGGATTTAATAATAACATGCATTTACTTTTAAACCTTCTTTGGATTCCTGAGATACTTCTTAATTTGATGAAGTGCTTTCTTTCATTTTATAATTCAAAATCAAAAACTTATTGACACCTTCATACCTGAAAGAGTTTGGGGTGTTAAAGTGTTTCTGCTTTTGATTTTCTCTCAGACAGGAACCTCTGTGTTCATGATATGAGTTTAAGAGAAAGTAAAAGATTCCATCTCAGCTGTGAGAGATCTGCCCAGATGTTCTCACCACTTCTAATCATCTCTGAGCTCCCAAAAGCAGATATTCTGATCGTTTTAGCAGCCAGGGAATAGAAAAATCTAAACCATCCCAACTCCATTAATGTGACCATTTCCGATATGGAAAAACCGAAGTGTGGAAATGTATGATATATAAGGCCCTTAATTTAAACATTTGGAGGCATTTTTACTCACCTTCTTAATCACACATCAACAACTAAATAAAACCACTAATGCTATTTTTTAGCAACCAGCTTTCTAGAAGAAGTCTGGCTTATGATTTCTTTTGTTCTGGGTTGGTTGGTTTGGGGGTTTTTTGAGAAATAGTGATGATTTTGCTAAAGTGGGATTTTAATAAAGAAGCCAGTGATCCATCCTACACTGACAGATAGAGATGGATACTTTAAGTACAGTAGTTTGATTGCCAGAATTTGACACAAAATAGATAAGGTATTTTATCTTTTTCATACACTAGATTATGCATTCTCCTTGCTTCGGCATTTCTGATATATTTTCTGAGAACCAATTTTGTCTCATGTAAATAGTTCTCTGGAGAATTTCGTAACTAGAGGCAGCAGAAATAAAAAATAAAGCCTACCATTAGGACAAAAATATTTTCCATTGTTGGCACAAAAATTACTCAAAATATGCACATGGCCAGGCAAACCACTATTTGAGTTTGTTCAGAAAAAGATCATGCCGTTTTGTCAAAAGTAGCACTTGTATATCATAAAATTGGGCAAGACAAGCAGTCCAAGTTATAGAGATGATAAATCACTCCTGTTCTTAACCAAAGGAGTCTCAGGCTGAGAGCTATATGCACTTTAAAATTAAGAAGCAGTAGAAGTGAAGATCATTTGCTAACAAATATAGATGCATCTCAAACCCATTTGAAAGCCAGACATTCCCCTTCTGCCAAGAGACAGGGAAGAATTTTGAGCACAGTTGAAACTGGTAAAGCACAACAGCAATTAATCCTCTTCATTCATTACCAAATTATGGCTGGAAATAACAATTGCACTGAAACCAATGACCACACGATGAATAGAGAGCACTCCACAAGTGGTGACTATCCAGGTATATTCTGATTGCTTTTGGTCTGCAGAGGACAGAACTGAATTAAGTAATTCCTAGCCTTCTCTCATTTACCCAGGTAGGGCAGTTTGTATCAAATCACACCAGAGCTTCACATACCTTCTCATTGTTGGGCTAACTCAAGTTACAACTGAGAAAATTTACTCACCACCTTCCAAGAAAGAGGGATATGAGAGATCCATGGTAGAAGGTACCTTCATTCTACACAAGATTTAGAAGAATGCAGGGAAAAAAAAATTACTTGACCTTATATAGGGCTCACAGCGTTACAAGGCTCATTATATTTTCTCAAAATCCAGGTTCTATTTCTTGGCATCTCCTCAGATTTTTCAGTGTAGAGATTCTGACTCTGTTCTGTTCATTTGCACTGCAGCCCAGATTTTTTCCTGTCACCACATGTACCGTTGCTTTCTTGCTTTACACCTTCTCTCCCGTGGAAAGTTCTCATTTCCATTTGGCACTTCTGTTCCCTGCCTTGCTTCAGAAAATCTTCATCTTTCCTCTTACTACTGCAAACAGCTACAATTCTGTAGCTCCTTTCAGGTGATTCTGACCCCCACCAAGCTTCAACCCACCTGCAGGCCCCACACTAGATCTCTTCTTGTGCCCCACTAGACAGACCTGAACTGGAACCAGCTACTGGGAGGTTTGGCTACAGCACTGGCATTGTGACTCTAATTCAAATATCCATCTTATCAGACCCTGTCAACATTTCTTCAGATTTAGGTGCTCTGATTTTTTCTTTTACCTGATTTTTTATTTCTAGGGTAATGCATTTTCCTAGTTAGAAACTAGCTGAGATTTCCATGATTGTTGTTAAAATATCACAAAAGGATGCAAGCCTCTTCTGTGCTTCCAAGAAAATTTAAATATATATGCAAGAAAAATTTTAAAAATCCCTGTTTCTTTTTTTTTTTTCTAAGATGATGAGTTAATACTCTTAATAGTTTTCCTGTTTCTGCTGCTGTGCTTCCCCCTTCTGTGCAAATATGGGCAAAGTTGCTGATGTTATATAAAGAATATATAGCAGTAGTTTATTGTCTTCTTCAAATTAAATATTCAGCACATTTTTTTCCTGGTGTTCTTTTCTCCTTTCCTGAACATCTTTGTTGCCTATTATTGCAGGCAACATAAACCTGGTTGAAAAGAAATCATCTTTATAGAAACAAGAAGACTGAAGCCAGACAGAAATTGCTGCAAAGAATAAATGCTAGACTGATGTTTTCAAAAGAATAAGTGCTGCTTTCCAAATTTTGGAAGGTGTACAAGTAATATTCTTCTGTTATCTATTTCCTGAAGTCTTCTGTATTTTGTAAGTCATGCTTCTCATCAGTGTCTGGGGCCAGGCAGATCCTAATACTGTCAAAAGATGTGGAAACAGGATTATTATTTCAAATATCAATAGATATTTTCCCAGCAAATGGATTTTTGGAAATTTGAGATGTTAAAGGTGTAGGAACACTGAACTCAGTAATCTGCATCCAGATTTTGATTTTTAGTAAGAAACGTGCCATAAATCAAGAGACATTGTCATTACTGGTGGGTATTCTTTACATCTCAAGAGCTGGCTGAGAAGACTGAAAATGTGTATTCTTTGCTTACAGTAGAGGTTGGAATTATTCCTTGCCATGGCACTGGTATGAAGTTTGTTTTACAACATGAAAATCCTCTTAAGATTCCTGAAAAATGGTATTAAAATTTATTGTTAGATATTGCTGATTGTGATTGAAAACCACTTCATTAAATTACAGTCAAGAGAGATGAAGGACATCTTGCAGCAATGAAAACGGTTGCAAATTTAATTAAAACATTAAATTATTGTTGGAATAAAGGTCATAATCGTAAAACGTAATTGAAGGAAGTACATTAGCATGTACCCTAAGGTATCCTTTCCATTTCAAAATATATATTACATATTTGACATTTAAAGAGGAAAGAGGTACCATTTTATCTGGATGGATGAACGGTGATGGGGAGAACTGTTATATATAATACAGTTTAAGAGCCCAATTTTTCAAAAAATCATTTGCTCCTTGCATAGGTGCAACACACTATTTTTATGTCTCTGACTGAGGAAATTCACCTTATTTATTGAGCACCGTGGACCTGCACAGAGCAGAGGACATCGTATCATACTCTAAGGCCTTATCTCCGTGGAAAAAGGGTAACTTTTCCCACAGCCTTCAGGGAGTATCCTGGTTTGACTCTGGTTAGGTTTATGCCATTTATCACTCCATTTTTTTTCTCCCTTGCAGCAGGTTAGGGAGCAAACTCTGCATAGGGAAAGTAGAAGCTGCAAGAACATCTCTCCATAAAAGCCTGGTGAAAGTACACTGCTAATGCTGCTACAGGACAGCTGTCACCTCATCTCCTGGGAATCACTCTTTCTAAACAGAAAACACCCCAGAACTGAATTAATCCTCTACTTAATATTTTTTTTCCTAAATACTTAGCACTAGTCTCTGAATTCAGATAAAGTCTTGGAAAATATTATCCGTATCTTCCTGCACTCACTGCTATCTTTTGGAAAAAGGACAGGGTATTTTTTTAACTATCTCAGAAGGGAAAATCAGAGTGAGTACACTTAGAAAATTTATATATCCCTGGGTTTTTCTTTTTTTTTTGTATATTTAGGGAGAAAGTCAGGATAGCCAAGCTGGATTTCATAAATTAGTGCTGCAGATTGAAATGCTTTATTGAAATAAATCACTTTACACTGAGGAAAAAAAATAAGAATCATTCATCGGTTTCTAATAACAAAGTAATTCTTAAGATTCTTAAATAGCAGCAGAAATCCTCTAAATCTTCTTTAATGACAGTCATTTTTCGTTGCTGTTTCTCCAGACATTGTTCCAGTGGCCATATTCCTCCCCATCCTGACCTGTTGCATCAAAACCATGTGAGGAGCAGTAGAAGACTGCTCAGACTGTTTCTTCTCATCTGAGAGTTCAGGTCCATGGTATTTCCTAGAAAGCTAATGCCAAGAGAATCAGTAAAATATGTTGTAAAACCCATTAGGGTTCTTCAAAGTTTAAATCTACTTCTGTAATATGTTCTCATTTTTTTGCCTTTTTTTGCAAGTACCAAAGGCTTCTTTGCCTTCTCCTGCTTTACTTTTTCCTTTTTTCCCCATGCTTTCTTATATTCAAATGCATCCCTTTATTAGCAAAAATATTTAATACAAAAATCAAAGAAGATTAATCAGAATTTAGAGAAGATACCAGATATTGCTTCTTAGAATTACAACATGAAGTGTGTTTCTCAAACAGGATTTCAAGATCCATACTGCTATTTTTCTATTTCATTATATCAAAGCTTCTTCTGAATCCTTCATTATTTCCTTTACAGAGGATTGTGACATGTGACACAATGGAATACAGACTTCAGTGCCATTTGGATTTGCATGGGGCTCTCCAGGAACCCTGATATGTAAGTGAATCCTAGATTTTGGGCATTTTGGAAAATGTCAGTTCTCAGCAAACAGAGAAATGAGCCAGTAGAAGCCCTCCATAATAACATCACAGCAGGTATGTAAATGGGGAGTTCTGATCTATTGTCTTAATTACTGGTGTGAATTAATCCACATATTCTGAAAGGTAATAGGAAGTGCTCAGGATTGAGACCATTGTATGACACTTGTGTGGCTGCATCCGGCAGTGCTATAGAATCTATAATTCTATACATTATGTCACTGCTTTATCTCTCCTCCCTTACATGAACCATTTAAAAAAAAAGAAATTTCAAAGGAATTCAGCATGCATTATTTATTACAATTTTTCTGCTTTAAAAGCTGGAAGAACTAGATTAATTGCATTGTATTTTTTAGTATTTGAAACATCAGAAAGAAATATAATAGGAAAATTAATATTTGACACTTGTGTCCATTAATGAAATTGGAAGGGATATCCAGTTTACTGATAAGGCACTTCTGAAGACCTATTTAGAGTTCCAGCCTGAGTCATGACATTGATGAAAGAAGTGAAGGAAAAAATATACATAGATCAAAAGAAAAAAGGAGTGGAAAGCAGAAATATTCAGAGCACAGGGGACTAAAATGGCAGTGGGTGACTGCAATAATTTCAGGGAATAAGGAAAAAAATGAGAAATGCCTGAGAGGAAGCTATATATTTTGTAAAAGTAACTAAACTGAACTTGAAATTAAGATTGAGGCATTGCTACATTTCTGTTGCTCAAATAAGCAGAAGATTTTTTCTGATAAATGGTTTGGGTATTTTTTCTTCCGCTTCCCACTACTCTGAAACTGTTCATCATCACCACATCAAAAAAGACAGATAGAGGTATTCTAGAACAGATGAGACATGACACTTAAGTGGAAAATGTATAGATTTTGTGTACTTGTTATTTTGCCAATTAGTGACAAAATCTAAATGTAGTTTATTGCTAGGTGAGTGAAGGCTGTCCTTAATTACAACATCCAAAGTTACTTTTCTGTTATAAACTATATGGTTTTATACCTTTTCTGTCTATTTTCTCTGAATCAATCAGTATAAAAACATGCTTGTGGTAACCAGAATAGTCTCATGGGAGCTGCTGAAGCAAATTAACAAAATGGAGGGATGTTTACCATTTAGACATTAGCAACACAAGAATTCAAAATTCCTCTCACTTGCTTTAGCATGGAAAAAATATCTCAGCCTACAAACAGTTTAGGAAAAAATTGAAGCAGGATGAGTCTCCTAATATGTTTATTTTTGATTGCTCTTGTGGGGTTCTTATCTATGGCAGTTTTTTATTTTACTAAAAAAATATGCAGTTTAAAAGTTTTCTATTTTGAATTATTGGCATCATTCCATCCATTTGAGTTACAGAAACAGATCACAGCTCATCACCAGTTGTCAAACCCAGCTGGTTCTTATAATATCAGGCCAATTTCTCAGATTTCAAATGCACACCATCCATAATTACTGAATACCTAACTTCCAATTCAATCATTTGAATTTGAGGCATAAAACTAGTGCCAAGTCCTTTGTTGAATCAGGAAAGCTGAAAAGCACATAGAAAAATTAGAATTAAGAGATGCAGAGACTGGCAAAACAGAAAGGAAGATAAACTTCTACTTGTTGTTTGTAAGTACTTCCTAAAGCTGCTCAGAAGTCGTATGAAGGCTGCAATATCAAATAAAATGGCAGTGAAAGAAAACAGGTAAGGAAAAGAAGTCTGGTAGCACCCAGGGAAAAGGGGGCAGTGGTGCTGTTTCAGAGTGGCTCCAATGAATTGCCAGTTTACATCTTAGAAAGCTGGCAAGACTGCAATGAAGTGTTTAATGTAATACAGAGGGTCCTGGATGCTGGCAGAGAAAAAATCAGAATACCTTGAAGAGCTATGTCATTATCTCAAAATTTACAGTGATTAAAATTTTCCCAAGCTTTTTATTTTCCCTCTTTCATCAGTGGTTTTTCCCCTTCTAACTGATCACTCATTTTTAGTCCGTTGTTAAACAGCTTTATCAAATGAAGGCTGGGTGGCTCTGTAATGTGAACACATCCAATAAAAATGCTTTCAATTACATTTTTAAACTGCAAAATATCAAATTACTGCTGTATGAGGATACTCCATTGAAAACACCAGGATTACAAGAGAGGTCATTATGTTTCTCTGCTACATGGCTTTGAAGTATAATACCAGAGTGTCACCTTAAATATGATTCATTGAAAATGTTACAGTGAACAAACCAATTTTTCATTTCTAGAGCCCTGCAATCAATGAAAGAGTTCATACAAAGCAAGAAACAGTGTAAACTTTAATTTCTGTTTTTCAATCACTACTAGAACTTTTGGATGATAAAATAGAAAATATTTTTTAAAAATGTGATCTAGTTTTCACTATATCTGTGATTTATTGAATTCTTATATTTCTCCTCATTGAGGTTATATCCATAAGTGCTACTTCATTTCATCTTTTGGTTCTCATTCACTAGCTAACACTGGGCTGATAGAGAACTGATGGAGTTGCAGGAGATCCAAGTTTAGCTCCTTATTTTTCATTCCCGTGATGCCTTTCAGAAGTTAATGTTCCAGTGTAGTTAAGTTCCAGTTGCAAAAGACATTTAGATACTCAGAAAGCAGTGGAGTGTAAGTGCTGAATCACTCGGGTTTAGAAATCTCACCCAAATCTCTCTGTGGTCAAGTTCCCAATTTCTGAACTCAGGCTTTCTTCATCACCAGGATTACAGATTTTTCAAACAGGCCATGTCTAGCATAAATCACCTTTTTTATAAGAAAACACCAAACCTCAGACCTTTCCATTCAGCACTAATTTTGCCTACTTCACTACTGAGTATCACATACCTATTAATAAAGCTGCTTAGGGTAACACAAGTGAATAGCTGCATTTTGTACACACTGCCAGAAAGACCTGCACAAAGATTAATGTGGGAGAGTACAATGAGTGTATCTAAATGAAAAAAATAGGGCTTTGCAATGGCTCTTTTGTAGTTGGGAGTCATGTCATGTTCACTAGAATATGCCATGTGTGCATGTGTGCAGTTAGAGCTGTTTCCTACCTAAAGGAGGAAAGGTGGGAGTTCTTTGCTGCAGTATCACCCAGAGCAGCCCCATCTCAGGGTTGGCAGGTGGTCTAGCAGTTTGTTCCCTGGGCACAAGTGGGGTCCTGTCAGGAATGAGAGGCTTGTGCCACGCACCATGTTCAGATCATCAGGGGCTGTGAGAGAAGCAGTAAAGTGGATTTCATTACCAGCAAATGTGGATTGCGATTGCAGTTCCAAAATGGAGCACTAGACCCTATTCAGACCACTTGGTAAAGTGTGTGCACTGAAACAGGAGCAGGAGGATTCCTGTGTGGGGGAATTCAGGGCTCTGCACAACACACAGGTCACTTGAAGAGCTCTGTACCCTCCCTCTGGGTTTGGAGTGGGTACCCCAGAGCCTGAGTGCTCCACCATCCCACACAGATGGAGGGAATGGCACCTTTCAAGCATTAGCTTAGTGCAATTTTTAAGAGCATCTTTTACTTTTTGCACATTTTTGTGGTATCACAGAACACTATATTCCTGCTGGCAGATGGAATGGATGGTTAACCAGAATTAAATTAACTTTCAGGACTAAATCTGTTTCCCTCTCCCCTTGACAAATCCTGCTAAGATCAATATGCCTCTCTTTTAGACTATGTAGGGCCAAATCCTCAGGTAGCAGGGCCTCTGATACCTGTACTGCTTGCACATCTTGAAGGGGTGTTGCTGTAGCATTTATTCTTCTAGGCTGCATTAAAAATGTTACATGATATTTAGATTCCAAACAATTTTTACTTATTTCCTGCTTGATTTATATTTTTTGTTAACGATTGTTGCAGAATGGTTTGTTTTCTGTTGTTGGAGCAGCTCAGCTTCCAGCTGTGATAAAGTAAACATCTGTCCTTTTCCTGGTGCTAACGGGTGAGGCCAAATAGGCACTGAGAAATTCAAACCACGAGAACTGCATGTTAATGATTAGCTACTTTCCTTCCTTCTACCACAAGGGGCTTCTTGGTGAAATGAGGTGTGATAAAATAGAACCAAAAAACACCAGAAAAGTTCAGGTCGGCTCTCTGGACATCACGGAGTCAAAGCAGAGCTGTCTAGATCAGGTTTCTCACAGCCTTGTACAGTCACAGTCCAAGTAACTATCAAATGTGCAGGAACTGGACTAAAAGGGAAGAAGAAAAACTCAGTCCCCCTCAGACCACGTATCCCTATCCAATCATTCTATTAATAGACATTAAGGAGTATCAGGCATGAATTCAAATGTTCCATGCTCCTTAACATTAAACAAATGTATTTGTATAGTTCCAGCTCTTGATTGCAGGGAATCATGTCAATATTCATAAACACTGGAAGGGAAGTTGCAAATTGAAAACAGGGAATAATGGAATTTTTTTGTGCCAGTGTGCCAAATCTGCAAGGAAATAGTACACGTGCAAGTACAAGATATTTACAGTTATGAGTACAAACTAAGTAAAAATGCCTGTGATTGCTCTGACCTTCAACTCGTTACATTGCTAATTACCTTCATATTCCTCAATATAAAATAAACATGTTTTGATTATATTTATGCACAAGTGCATTTGAAGTTTGGATAAACACTCATGAATAAATGAAAAACCCAATGAGCACCAGACTATATAAGAAAAGCACTGACAAAAGATTTAATTGTAGCTTTGAGAGTGGTTCTGATGCAACACCATCTTACCTAGTATAAATTTTAAATTATATTTGATTATAACGATTATAGCTTTTTACATAAAGCAATCACTTGACTGACAATTGCATGGAAGAAAGGAAACCTAGCAACATGGCAATTCCAGTTATTATAGATGGACCCTTGCAAAAGGTATAATCTGTTTGAAAATTTTGCCTTTAGTATTTGATGTGAGCTGTAATTCAACTCCGTGAAGGAGCCTTTAAGTCCTCTATGCCAATGGCCAAGAGAGGAGTTGTATTCAGGCACCTCATGGATCAAGACCATCATTTCTGAAAGATTTGCCAGGGGTCCTGTGAAGTTTTTTCTTAAATGATCCTGAATTTGACATTTTTGACACTATCCCTGACTCTGCTGTTTGTCTTTACCTGTCCAGGTCTCCTTGCTAGGATTGCCTTGGTGTGCAGCGCTCCTCACAGAGTGGGTTTGCTGCCAACAGGGAATTCTACAGCATGGGGAAGGATAGATCTGTCATACCTAATTTCAGACACTATAAACCCAGTCTTAAAAAGGTTCCTGACTTTGATTTTAGGTGCTTACTTTGTCTTTCATGTTCCAAACTGGTCAATACTTTTGCTGCTACTTGTACCACAAGTACTACAGTACCAGCTGTTGCAAGTGCTTTTAGTGCATGGTACTACTTATAAAATTGTTTTGACCCAGAATTTCTCTTCTCTGCTTTTCATGGAGTATGAAGCACAGAGATAACAGGTGCTGACAAGTCGTATCAGATATCCTTTAAGTGTATTGGCTTTCCAACACTTTTATCTTGGAAGACTCAATGGTACAGTGCAGGGTATCTGGGACAGCAGTACTGCTAAATCCCAATGTATTTACTTTTTCAAGGCTGACAGTTCCCATTTACCCTGTTTTCTTTAATCATTAAAATTATAAAAATGTAAAAATATCCAATTTACAATTATGTTTTGAGAGTTCCACATTGTATCACTCTTCTGTTGTGATCTGATTAGGGGAAGAACATAAATTAAGCCTATTTATTTGACTTTAAATTCTTGTGGTTTCTTTATGAAAAACCATTAGATCTGCGGGTCAAGGCAGTAAATGAAGATGTGTCTAAATATTTTTTAGGATTCAGTTAAACTGCGCCAAGAGGTATCAAACACCACCGTCTTTGCCTGTAAAATAAAGGTCAAATTGGCACAAATAAAATAATCTCCAGAATATAGCATTTCAGCAAAAATCACCAGTAAGTTTTTCAGTGGATTTTCAGTGGAGTCTAGAAAAACTAGACACTTGCTATGATAAGAACAATTATCACATCGCTTTCAGGTTAAATGTTTTTATCCAAATGTCAGTTAGAAGTTGACTCAGTTATTTTTATGCCATGTTATTTTTATAGACACAGCCATGGATTATTCAACACACACACAGAAACAGATAAATTGAGCACTTACTTACCGGATTGTACAGCACTGCAGAAAATCAGATGGAGCAGCAGTAACTTAATTCAAATTCTTTTAAAGTACATCAGGTCTAACAAAATCAGTCACCTTTTCCCATTATTACAATATTCCTTTTTCTTCTCCTGAGCTTGACAGTTCTCCATGAGAAAAGAGATCTTTCTAGCAAAAAAATACACTTCTTTTTGTGTAATTAACAGGGCCAAGAATTTTCCAACAAAGCTACAGAAATCAATTAGTGATAAAGAAAATGCTTTGTCCCACTCTGATTTTCTTTTCAAACACACTTCAATTTCATGCCCTTTTGTACAGCAGATGTGTGCAAGTTATTCAGGCTGTTTAAAATCAAGAAGCTTTCTCATAGTCACAGGGTTAAATGTGTGCAACCAGGGTCAGTAAAACTAGGTCTGCACATCATTGTATGACTACAAAATAGAGCTTAGAAAATATGGTGTCTAATATTCAGTTTCTGCTATTCTTGTCCTTAGGATGATGTTAGCTACCAGAAAATAGAGGGTTTTTTTCAACCAAGTTAAAATTAAAAACATAAAGAGAGGCCGGTACTACCCAGATGGGAGGTTGAGGAACACAAACTCAGTGTGGCCTTGTCCCTTCTGCCTGTTGAATGAGCCCCTCTGTCTCCTGGGACCTGAGGGCTGCTGCAAAGCACCCCCCTGTTCTGAGGATTGTAGGGACAGACACACTGCCTTCTGGGATGTTTTTCACCAGCTTTTCTTCCTGCCTCCTTCTCTGGAACCTGTCCTGCTGGTTTATTTGTGGACCGTACACAAGATATTCCCAGAAATAAACAGAGGTTTTGCTTTTGAGGAAGTTGAGTTACTGCCGAGAAAATAGGCACAGAAAGGAGAGCAAGGATATGGATGTTGTTTGACAGCAAAGACACTCTCTGATAGACAGTGCTTTCAATTTGTCTGTTACATTCACCATCCAAGTTCCCACTGCCTCTGAAATAGCAATTAAAATTCACTTTTATTAATAAATCTTCTCGAGCACCCATGACAGCATATGTTTCACACTTCTATCTAGTCTAATACACACAAAGCTGAACAGTGCAAAATAAATACTCTTGGTGGCTTCCACTGGGTTTTGTACTTGATATTCTCCTTTCTGGCATTAGTGTTGTGTCACTGTTTAATTGGACAGTAACGCATCCTGCCTGACTGCTCTTTCCTCACTTTTGGTAGCCACTGTCTCTGCCTTTCATTGTGCAGCTTGTTATCTCCAGTGCATGTCCTGTGGGGCTGGCAGCTTCAGAGATCTGAAGCAAAGGTCTTTTGAGACAAAATTGCACGTTACAGTGACACATTCTCACCTCAGATGTGTTCAGTGTAATTTTCTACTGAAGATGTCATCTTCTAGGACTCTAAATAATATTTTTGTTTAGCCTTATCCACATCTCTGTATTTTTGCAAGTCCTTCGTGACTCTGATATCTGCTCCTCCTTAGTGCCAGTAATCTTGTTTTCAGTTTCCAGCTAAATAAGATGTCAGCAGGTGTGTCAACCCATGCTTCCCTGGTGCCACCTCATCATTTTGCAGGGCCAAATACAGACTGGTGTCTCATTCCACCGCCACCTTGTGGGCACTCTACTATTTTGACACCCTTTTCTACTCTTAGGCTCTTAGGGAAGGAGTTTGCTGTCCAGAGGCCCTGTGTCTAAACCCGTATTTCACTGTGAACTGCTTCTTAAACTGTGGTCCACAGACAGAAATTACTGTGCCTGCTATGTCCAGTGAAACAGATTTGATGTGCATGATCTTCCATGTAACTATACTTTCTTTTTCTGAGACTATTTCAAAGGAATTGGGGTAAGAGTTTAGGGCAAAGGCTTACTTATGCCCCTGAATTGTAACCTAATCTCTGTGCTAGGCATTTGATTTTGCTGTGTCAGCAGTGTGGATTAGCTTTATGATTTGGCCTTCATTTTTGGCACATGCAGTAGGCCTTGACAACTTTCTCACTATCCTTTCTCTCCTGAGCCCATGGTATAAATTATCTCTATCTCTCTTCTTCATTTCTTTCCATTCTCAAACGCCTTTTTTGTAGCGTTATAATGTTTTCAATCTGCTTTATGAATCACTGTCATTTAAGCACTGTTCCCCTTTCCCTCCAGAGGAAGTGGGAGCTTCCTATTGATTAACTGTATAAGCTGGAAAATTGCTCTCCTGCCCTCTCTGTGCTAATAACCTAAATTGCTTTCTGCAGGATCTCATCCTGGTAGTACAGCTTCAGCAAGGGCTGTCTATCTTTTGGATATGACCAGTTAAGAATTTTAAATTAAACTGATTTTCTCACTCTGAACTTGCCCTTGCACAGTGCTGCCAAATTCCTTGTGGAAGTCTGTCTGAAATCTTTAAACCTCTTCCAGATCTCTATTCCCTTTGCAAATCAGGTCTGCGACTGGAAAACAAAACCAAAACAATGAAAATGACAAAAGGGCCTCTCTGTTTGAAGCAGAGCTTGTGAGGCACCACTTGGTAATGGCAGCAGCTGGAACCCTCATGAGGAGAGATGTTGCATTCTGTGCATGGAGCCAAGTCCTGGTCCTCACTCTGAGTGTATTAATTACCATTGGACTCCATAGTCCTGTGATTTCAGCCAGTATTTCCCACTTCTGATTGTACTGTTGTGAGTTAATCAGTTCCTGAAGGTGCCCAACCCCAGCTTCCCCTTGTACTTACTAACTCTGTATTTAAAATCTAAGTATGATTCTATCCTTCCAGCTTTTTAAAATTAACAGCTCATTTTGACGAAGCAAAAGAAAAGGCACATACATGTCACATACTTACCTTTTCCCAGAAAAGTGAGCATTCTTGATGTGGCCTGAAACATCACTAAAATCACCTTTAAAGTTACAGCTTTGAATCTGTTAAAACTTCTAAGAGGTTGATTCACATTGTTTCATTTTCTTTCAGACCAAAAGGTGAGTCGTGTAGCCATTGATTCTCTCTGTGCCACTATTCCAGGTCAGGCAGGATTCTGGGCTGCATGAAAATAAAAAATGAAAGAGGCTTTTAATGTAGCCTCAAGTTACACTAAAACATAAATTAGATAACCAAACTTATATAAAGTAGAAAGTATTCATATAAAACAGGAAAAACAGAATAGAAATAAGCAGCATTTTATGAAGAACTAACTAACTTGGCATTTTTAAACTTTCCGGAGCAATAAGCATAAACATGGGCTTCTTGTCAGAGCCTTTCTAGTTTTTATGTGTCTATGTTGGAAAAATATTTAGTTTGTCTCCTTATTTCTCATTCTATTGATGATTTTATAACATCCATGTGTGTATGCATAACTATACATTCACTGATTATTTAACAGTCCTCCTGTTATAGGCCAATGCAAAATTTTCTTGTAACTTTTTGCCTTTGAGGAGTTTCTACCCAAGCAGAACCTGAAAAGTTTCCATGGTGGATTTTCATTTTTATCCCATGCGAGGAAAATGGACAGGACATGAAGTTCCTGTTGCAAAGCAGTTAAATGGCTTTACTGAACTTATTTCAGACTTGAGGAAGGATTAGTCTAACTTTTTCTATTATATTATGTGGTCTAAGAGATGCTACTTTCATCTCCAAGCTTTGTCTCTCCTAAGTTCTTTACACCAATATAGCTACAGTAAAGCAACTTTGAAGCAATCTATAATTTAAACAATTTAGGGTATGAGCTCTCTTTTCCTGTTCTATTCCCACTATAATAACAGCCTATGTACCTCGTGAGGTTCTAAAATTAATTAAACACCTGCATAATTCTTCAAATACAGAATCAGCCTTGCTCAGCAGCACTAGAGGTAAGTATATCTAATATAGAAGTAGGCTACAAGCTGTTTGAACAAGTAACAAGTTGTTCTTTGTACGAGTATTTAAGTGGAAAGCTAAGAGTCCAGATCTCTAATGCTCCCTATCTTTATTTATATGTGAATAAAGCCTTCCAATGCAAAAGCATTTGCCTCTTGAATAAGAGTTGCGAAAATAAGTTTAACCTTTCTCTTCCTTGTGCATTTTGTTAACTAACAATTTATCTTTCACAGATTAAACTTCCAAAAATCATTATGCTAAAGCTGCTTGAGTCCCCTTTCAATGCCTTTATGTCCACAGCAAAGTCCAGTACTTCAGGAGAGTATAAAGAATGTTTCCTGTAAATGTAATAATCAGGTGGACTACTGAGTTTTGATAATGTCTTGTGCTTTTATGACTGTGGAGATGTGTCTATCTCTGTCTTGCAAGATTTATTACCAAGAGTACTCTGAAGTTGCAGGTGGTGAGTAATTTCCTCTCCTCAACAATCAAAAATGAGAATAATGAAAGAGTGTGTCATCTCACTTAAAACATTTTTTCCTGGATTTGTCTTGCTGATGGAAAATTTTAAAAGGAAGAGTCCACATTCCAAATTAATGCAGAAAATATTAGTCAGAGATGTGCTTTAGGTCACATCAAGGCAGTGTAAGTGAGGTTTATGTAACAAGTGAAAAAAGTGAAAAATGCATAAATATTTTCTCTTGAAATAAATATATCACAACAGGAAATTTAACCAACAACAAAGCCAATGGTAATACCTTCAAACATTCAGCTCAGGAAAGTGCTAGTTTACATGACACCAAGACAAATTTCTCCTTCAAATGGGGAAAGCAGCCAGCTGCCTTCGTGTGAGTTAGTGATAGTGCTGCTAATGGAACTGAGCATCCAGCTTCTTCCTGTCCTCAGACATCAAACAAGTCAAACACTGTGGTAAAATTCTGTCTTAGATACAGAATGCTTTGTACACAGCACAGCAGGCAGCTCCCTTGGTGTGATTCCCCTCTCTTATTCCCTTCCTGCCCACACAAAAAGGAACAGTATTAATTTTAAATAATTTATTTTATTTGGTGTATTCAAGAGATTTTTGACTCTATGTACAATTCAGAGCAATTTAAATCCGTGTGTCCTACTTTAGTCTGCAAATACCTGCTGTTCAGATATGCTTGGGAGAGCTGGGAGAGCACAGGCCCCAGAGCCTTCTGCAGTACCCCATGAGCTGCTTCTCCATGAAATCCCTCACAACACTACCCAAGACAGACCTTTGCTCACTTTGTGCTGTAGCATCAGTGCTGCTTGCTAAAAATTATGAGTAATGAATTGACAATAAGGTAGATGACTCCTTCCGGTAGCACAATGACAAGGAGCTCTCACATCCCATTTCTTTCTATGTTAAAACCATTCCAAGCTTAGCCTGCTATAAAATGACCAGTTTGCTGACTGCTCACCTTATGCTGAGTTTAAAAGCAGTGAGGCCTTCCTAAGAGATTCAACACATACAATGTGTTTGGAGGATGAGAGATTAACATAAAAAGTGAGCTCTCTGCTGTGTGATCAGATGCTGGCAATGACAGCTTCTAAAGGTGCTGCCTCTCTCCTGAGATGGCATTTCAAATGGGAAAACATTGAAAATGAAATGCACAAACGCTTGTGAAATATAAATCCAACTTAAATTGTAGATCCTTGTGCACTCCTGCTTTTTTTGAGAAATGGAATCTCCAGTGATATATTTATACCTGTAGATGAAAATACGTCTGATTTTTCATAAAATCATTAATGAATACCCAACACCATGTGCTCTGCCTGGATAAAATTGATCTGCTGGCATGTGAGTCCATAAGATGGATTGTCACTTGGGTAGATACAGAACATTTGGGAATGCCTTTTCCCCTTTCAAGTTCCCTCTCCCTGCAGCTTTCTGTTGCTTGTGAGCTGCACAGACCCAAAAGCCGATTAAAAACTGTGAGTCAGAGCATTCCTTTCAGGATTTCTTAGCCAAGAATCAACAATGGAGAAAATCATTTGCATGGGTTTCTAGTCTATGAAACATCATTCTGTCCCATTGAATTCTGAAACACAAAGAGAGAGGATTTTAATTCACCTGCAAGGTCCTGTCCTTTCAGCTTGTTTAGGTAAATCGACTTTGTGTAATGAAATTTTCATTGCTTCTGGGAATAAACAGAATAATGTATTTTAAAAAGCATTGCCTACATGAAAATTGCTCCATTTCTAGTTACAGACTGTACCAAGGAGTAATATTACAAACTAAGTGAACATCAGATAGCCAGGATAACATTTTTAAAGGGTATCTCTTAGAGATAAATTCATGTCCAGTGGGAAGGATGGGCAAAGCAGAAATCCCATTTTAGTGGGGTAGGAGTTAGGACACACAGCAGCCTGTCTGTCTGAGCCTCTCCTCTGCACAGGTAATTCCCACTTAGTGAGGCCATGTCCTGCTGCAACAAAGCTCCCAGCATTATTCCCCACACTCCTGAGGAGAGGAGAATGGCAGGTAGTGGTCCTCAAAGTCCTTTTCCTGTACAAATACAGCAGCACCTCTCCCTGAGTGAGATTAAGGGAATGTTTCCCTCTCTCCCAGGTTTCCTGTGTAGCCCTGCCATGGTGATGTCGCTCTGCATCCCCAATGAATTGATGCTACAGCCCTGAGCGCTTCCAAACTGCAAAGCACTGGTGATAATGACATTCAGGGCTGCAAAAAGCTCTGCCTCCCACTGCACTTGTACATTTTAAAAAGGAAAGGAAGAAAAGGCCCCCACAAATGCCAGGCTCCAGCATCAGGTCTGAATCATTAATGAGGAGCAGCAGATTGAGTTTCTCCTTAAGTGCAAAATTTATGGCAGCCTGAACTGTTGTAGCTTGGGCTGGTGCATGCACAGCACTCTGTTTATTTCTGTCTAGGTCACTGATTTTGCCTGGAAAATTGAATGTCATTTGGTAGGTGAATTTTTGGGTTCTGGATATACTCTCAGCTATAGAAGTAGAGGACAAGAGCCATTATTCCTCAGACACTCTACCTCTGGTGGCCCAATCTGCAGTTATGTGCTAGGATTCAGGGTGAACCTGTTCACAGTGGAGTCTTGCCCATGGGAGAGCAGCAGATGTGGATATGGTCACATCTGCAGTCTTTGCCACCCTTTCTTTACCTGAAGAGTATAATAGCCACATATGGTTTTGTGAGATTCACTTTTTGGTCCATATGGAGAAACTTCTGAGCTTTGATTGTAAACTTTTGTTTACAAACAAAACCCCCCTTTCCTCAGGGCTCTGAGGGAGACTTTTCAGGAAAACTGCCTATCCAGATTACACTTCTTTGCCAAAACAGATGTTACAATGTATATTTCCTACAGCAGGTTTTTCACTCCCTCTGCCAGTGAATGTCTTGTAACCTACTTATATATTATTAAGCTACTTATTAAACAGCTTAAATATCTCAATATCACATAAATTACTTGAAAGCAAGCAAACGACAAACCTCACTCATTTTCTCATGGTAGTCTTTGGTGTGGAAAGCAGAGTAGCCCATGGATTCTGGGAATACTTCCATGGTCCATTGTGCATCCTACTGATCAAAAGATGCAGCTCTTGCTCTCTCAGTATTACAGGTAAGGTCGTTTGGATTACAACAGATTTGCTTCTAGAAAAAGTGAAAATCCAGTGAAGTATCACATGGATAGAAAAAATTCATCTACCTGGCAAGACCTCATTCTGCTTCTTTGTAATGCATAATATTTAGCTTACTTTTTACAGTTGAATGCTCTTTAATAGACACTTTAAATGAAAATAGTGCAAATTATTCAATATATTAAAGGTATTACAGTAGTCTAGGTTAATTCTTGGGAACTAACCAAGAATAATTGATGCTGGACATTTCGCAGAAGTTGGTGAAGCCAGTATTTTCCATGAAAAGCATGGAACCTAAAACTAATGATAATATTTACCTAATTAACAACTTACTCTTGTTTTCTACAAGCACAATGTTTGACATTATGACTACTTCTCCTGCATGAAAACCTGGAACTCATATATATTTTCCTTATGATCACTGGAAAACTGAAAATGAAGTGAGGCAAGTAAATGCCCTGCTTGTTTCTTACCACTCACCGTGTGGACAAGACAAGCTCCACTTTGCAGCACTCTCTCTCTCTTTCCCAGAACCTTGTCTTTGATTGTGTCTCATTAGACAGCAGTACAACACTGAACTGACACCATGCACGAGTGCTTCACAATCACCTATTTGAGCTGATCTCCTGCAAGCTAAACTGTCTAAACTCTGACAGTGTTCTCCAAGAAACACAGCAAGCAGGCATGCTCTGAGGCTGATCAAAATCAAGGGAGGCTTTCAGATGTCTGGTGTAGGTGTAGCTTATGCATCCAATGAAAACAGGCACCAAATGATCCTTTGTTTTCTTCAGTAGTTGTGTTAGAACTGTTAAAAGGAATTGAATATTCAGGTACAGGGTCTTCTGAAAATTAACAGCAATTCTAATCCTGTTGCTTTTATTTCATATACTAAATAGTAAATTGCTTCTGAAAAAAAAAATTGCTTTTGACTTTTATTGCCTAATGAATTATTCACTTCAAGTGGGAAAGGCAATTTTATAGTATCTCGTAAAAAGTATTTTAAACACGATGGTTATTATACATTTTCAGTCTCTACCGCAGATTGTTTTGAATGTTTTAACTGTGATATGAGATTTTAAATATTGAACATATTGGGCGCCAGTGAATATTTCAGAAAACACAGACAAGCTCTTCTGGCTTCACAGTTTGTATTATTAAACTGTCATGAAGTGGGAAAAGCCTCTCCTGTCATGAGACTGTCAAAGGGGAAACACAGAAGTGACTTTGAAGAGAACCTGCAATAGTAAAGGTCTGAAAGAAGGCGCAGGAGATAGAGAGTAGAAAACATGAATGTAATAGAACAAAAAAATACAAATCTGGCTGGCATACTGAAAAAGGGGTTCGTGTTTCCTGTAGGCACAGTTCTAAGCAGTAAGGCTGCCTTGGCAGATGAATGGCACGGGTTAGAGATCTCTCTGTGCAGCTGTCAAGCTGTAGGATTTAAGCTGGGATTCGAGCAAGTGTTTCAATCAGATAGGGAAATACAAGGAGGGCTGCAAGGCCTCACTCATAGTCAGGTAGGTGCAGCTCCTATGTCAGTGCACAGTTCTCAGTTTAAAGGGAACTGTTACATGATGCCTTCCAGACCTGGTTTGTTTTGCTTTAAATAATAAAAAGAATTATAATCATAATACCTAAAACTAAAATTTTATTTTCAGATGGCCCTGAATTGGTCATGGTTTCCTGGAATTCCTGAGCCTCACAAAGTCCTCCTAGCTTAGCAGCAAGTACTTTGCTGTGTAGGCTGTCCCAGGAAGATGTGTACTGCTACCTGACACAAAGGTAATCATTTTGGGGGAAAAAGTTCTATCAGCAAGCTGGCATTATGGAACTGAAAGTATTCACAGATCAGAGAAACTGATAAAATGTGTTAACCATGGATCTAGGAATGTAAAAAACCCCACTTTCAATGTTGAAATTTCCTAATCAGCGAAATTTAGTTTGCCTGTATGGATAAAAAAATTTAGACACCTAAAGAGAAACAAGTCTTAGGAATTAGCAGATACACACAAATATTTAAAGCATGTCTACACTGCAGAACTGTGTTGCAGTAACCTTTCTGAAGTTCCTAACACATCTACTGCTACATAATGTACAAGGTATAGCCTTCTTTTCATGCTAATCTGGTAAAATCCCCTTGATCTTGAAAAGATGAAAGACATTGCAGGGCTATCTCTTACTTTCATCTCCTCTGTCTATTATCCAGGTCTTATCTTATAAGTCACCTTTGTCTCACCTGCTCCTTACCTCATAACTTTCCTTTTGAAAGAGCACATTAACACATTAAGATGCACAAATAGCCTCTTCTTACCAAAAAAAAATAGGACAGTCTCTTGAGATCAAAAAGGATGATTGTCATTTATCTGCTGTTTAGACATGCTTAAGTGGGCATATTTTTTACTGTCCTGGAGAGTCATTTTAAGGTCAATACTGTGTGTAAATAATACAATTCAGCTGAAGTTTAACTGACCAAAAAAGATGGAGGCTTCCCCATTAAGGTTCAAAATGAAATAGCAATTTCCTGCATGTACTAATCATCCAATGTGTCTCTGTTCCCTTGAGATCTAACCATTCTTTAAAATTCCACAAGAGAGCATTGCCTTTGCTTTTATGATCCAGAGGTTTTTCATCCAGAAAATAAAATCCCATGTATACTGCATAAATAAAGAAAGGGGAAGTCTCCTCAGAGAAAAAAATGATAAAACACCAACTAATTTCTGACATAACACAAGCTTTTTTTCCCTGTAACACATTTCCACAGTTATTCCTGTCTGCCTACTATATGCCAGTTAGATGGGCTTCTGATACACTTTGTTCCTTTCTGTGCAAGTGATTCATCTTTCCTTTGAAGAGTAGGGATAGCACAGACTGAAAACAACCATTTCTGCTTAGGGGAATCCTGGGTTAGCCCCAGGTAGTCCCCATTGACATGAAATCTATATTCTATTTAAGAGCTCCATATTTCCCACAAGCAGCGTCTTCTAGTGATTGGAACTTGAGAAACTTATCCTGATAAGAGTGGATTTATCTATCTGTATGAAGGACATGATCCCTGATTTAGTCTTACCTGTCTGAGAGGAGCCTCCATTTTTCCTGCCTACGTCTTACAAGGTGTTGAAGTGAGAGATTTAGCTCAGTTTTGACAAACCATTTGAAAATAGGACTGTGATGGTAATTTAGGAATACTGGCATGTCCTATGCTATTTTTTTCACCCAAGCAGGAAACAAAACTTAATATGAATATCTGTAACTCTTTCTTCTTTCTTGCTGTTAAAAGTGTACAGTGAAGTTTGGGCTTGAGTAATTCTCTTGGATCTCACTGAAGTATTACCAAGAGCACACCTACATGTTTATGAGTGTGTAGATATATGTGTAAGAAACAGTTCTCCCAATGAAGAGCAGGTTTTTTTTAATTGTGGCTTGATCAAAGACTCACCAGAAACACGCAGATTTACCTAAATGCAAACATTTCCCCTCCACTCACATTTTCCACATCTACCTGGCAGCTGTTTTCCTAGTGAAGCTGTGTTATTTTCCTCATGAAGTCCTCAAAGTAAGTGCTCTGTATAAGAAAAGGTAAGGAAATTTATACTGCAGACTGACTTCTGTTTTATTCTCCTTCTTTGTTGAAAAAGGATGGAATTGATATTACCTAAAGCCTTTGGGATCAAAGTTGATCCCTTAAAACATTTCCATGAAGCATAGACTCTATGCTAAATTAATTGTCATTAAGTAAAACCAGGAATCATGAAGAGCTGGGAGTTTTACTTGTGCACTAACAACAACTAATCTTCTATTTAATCTCCCTGTGACTGCTCCAAGTATTTAGGACTGGCTTTCCAAATAGGAAGCATCACTGGAAAACCAGTGTCATAGGTGAAAGAAGTTTATAACAGTTTCTCTTTCTCTTGAAAATGATGCATAATAAGTGGGGGGGAAAGTGATAGTGGTACTTCTCCAGGGGTTAGTTTCTTCACGGAGCCTTTAGAACAACTAGGTGAAGAAGGTGAAACAAGCAAAAGCAAATGCTAAATAGCTGGGTTTATGTATCAAAAAGCAACCTCTTAATAGCAATGATATAGAAGAAATGATACTGTTTAAACAAAGCAGGTCCTGGGGACTTTTAGAAAAAAGGCTTACATTAAATCGGAAGTCAAACAATGCCCTTGAAAGAGGATTTTTCATTGTCATGAATCAGGAATAGGAAAAGCATTTCCCAGTAATAAATGGTGATGCAAAATGGATTTTCCTGTCACGGTGCTAAATTCTGCCTTTTGCTGTCAATAGGATTAGCTGGATGTTAAAAACCTGAGGTGTTTACATCTGAGTTATAAATGTTTTTCACAGAATAAAAATTGCCATTTCATGAATGCAAAGGAGAAGCTAAAACACAAAGTGATACAGGTAACTGTTCTAAACTAAAAGCAGCACACTCTGGACAATGAAATGGAGCAGGATCTATTTTGCTGAGACAGCTTTTTGTTTTCCACCTGGATGAAAGACTTTGCACGAAAGGGAAAAAAAGGCACTGTACACAAAGCCCTCTGCCTTTGCTGCTCTATGAACTATCAACTTGAATGAAATCTGATGGACTGGGGCAGCTGTTAAAACAGCAGTTCCTCCCTTCCCTGTCTGAATGTGATGCCAAGTAGCTGCATGGCCCTAAACCTGGACAGACAAGACAAAAAGGCAAAAATAACTTCCAGTAGTAAAAAAAAAAAAAAAAAAATCTTTGTGATGTCTCAGCAGACACAAATTTAGAAACTGAAATGCACGAACCTGAGAAGATCTGTTGAAACTCTAACGTGCATTGCTGAGCCACAGCATGCTGGATTGTTTTACACTCTGGGGGAATTTTCAAAGGTAGTAAAGTGGGCAAATCTAGAGATATAAGTAAGGCTTACAGGCATCTTACAGCTTCTGTAAGATATTTCATTGTTTCCGTGCTTCAAAGTTTTCAGATAAATAGAACAATTGGCAGAAATTAAAAGAAGCAGGGGAAATAAATGGAATTTAACACAGTCATCACTAATTAAGGCGGATGTAATGCTAACATCATATAATCATGGGCTGATAATCTGCAGGCTACCTAAAGTTCTTATGCTACAATGAATGCCTTAGTTTAGCACAAAATCATTATGGCCACAGCAAAATTTGAGTCCAAACAATCAACAGCCAAGTTTTGACACTAATAGAAGGGGATTTCTTGGGCCAGGTGCTCTTATTGACTAAAGACAGGCTTATTAATCTTTCATTTCAAGTGTACTGCTTGACAAGCCTGCCCTCATTTCCACACCACATGCTCACCTGCCAGCCTTCTCAAGCTTGTGACACCAATTCCTGAACATCAGAACCAAATTAGCATTTGACCTTTAGAAAGTTAGCTCAGAATGCAAGTGCATGTCCAAAACTCACACAACTCATCTTTTCTTGGCCAAAAACATCAAGAAATCATCTAGGAAGACACTATAGGTTATGAGCACAAGCAAAGAGCATGGAAGTAGGGAGTTTACAGGGTGTGATTTACTTGCAGTAAAAATAGTAACCTTCTGGCATTCACAGCCACTGTTTCAAGGAAAAAGAAATAAAAAATCAAGTGCTCAATAACATCAGAATGGCATCTGAAATAATTAAACTACTGTTTTCATAGCCCTGAGGAAGAATGGGATATAGAGGAAAACCTGTCTATTTTTTAAGAAAAATTAAATAGCCTACTGCTTCACCTCAGCTGTTCTGTGAAACAATGCTTTAAATTTGGTGCTCTTTTTTTTTTTTTTTTTTTTGCCATGTTTTTATGAGGAAAAAATAAGCACAGCTTACAGAGAGATTGAAAAATTAACCATATATATCATATCTATATAGCAACAGTCTTGCAAATTTCTTTCCCTCAGTTGTTTTCCCTCTCTTCCCATCTAATTGGAGGCCCCAAGATGAGATTTTTCAATCAGCTTTCTCCAGACTCCCTCTATAGCCAGTGGTGAAAAAAAGGACCTCTAGAGAGCACTGCAACACATAAATTCTGAGTCGCCTTTAGCAGGGCTCTCTCCCTTCTCTCTCAGCTCTCAGGAGAGCCTTAGAAAGTTTTCAGTGAACTGCAACAAAAGGTAGATCACCACTCCTCTGTGAGGCAGCAAATGTGTTTCCATTTCTTTAAAAATATTAGGTGCCTATCTAAAGCTGCTGGAAACTAATTCCTTGTTTCAATGGTTTCCCTAATCCATTTAATTTTTTTTATTTTCCCCAATTAACTGTAAACTAGACACATTTACCTGATTTAATGTAGCATCACCAGAATTCAGATATCCCGGCGTGTTGAGCTGATTAGGTTCTTTTTAACTTTAAGAAGTGGAATAAATTTTCAATTATTCAAGTTGCACAAATAAATTTTCAAGTTGATTTATAAAATCAGAAACTTTTACCAGATTGTTGAGGCAAAAGCTACAGTAGCTACAAGGTACTGTTGCAAAATATACTGTTGAATATTTGAAAGACATTGACTTAAAAGTTCTCTTTATGCCTCTACTGGTAAGAATTATATTAAGTTTTATATCTTATTCTGCTGCCTTTGCAAAATACTGTGCTTGAAGAAATATATTTTTGTTTTAATAGCTGATTTTTCAATGGCATCAAGGCATATGCACAAGTCTCTTCATAGAATGGTGTCCTGGTTTCATTTATTTTTCTAAAGGTTGCTTCAAAGCATTTTAGGCACTTCACAAACTCAAGGCCAAAAAACTCAATACTAATGAATTGGCAGTAAGATCCTTTTTAGAAGCGACTAAATTTTCTTGACTGCAAAATGATTACAGTTAAGATGAATCTTTAATTTTCATTCCCTGCCCATGAACATTATCCTTTAACACAAAATTAATTTTTCATCTATTTGTGTGTGCCTAAAGTTTCCTTTCCAAAAATCAAACGTCCCTTTCACTTCCATGGAAAAACATTGAACTTTGTAATGTTTTTGCAAGATTTATCCCCAACACATTCTGAAATATTTAATCAAAGGTATCAATAGATACCACTTCTGTTTCATTTAAAAAAACCTATTCAGCTTACAAATAAGTGACATTTTAAATACTTTGTGTTACTTTCAGCAGTGTTCTACTCGAGGAAGCACAATGAGACATGACACAACAATGTAACTCTGTTAAATGACAAAATATTTTCCATGTTCCTGAACTCTGAAATTATTTTAATAGGCAGAAAGAAATCTATTTGCATTTTGTCTCCATAATGGGAGTCTGTACATTGCAGAGTTCTGGATGACAAATGTACCTCCAGAAAAAAAAGAAAAATAATTCAGTACACAATATTGAGTTTATCCTGAATAACCAGAATGGCACAGTAAAAAGCTTTTAGAAAATCAGGGAAGGAGTAAGCATAATATCTTATGGAAGCAAGAAAATGTAGCCCTAGTTAAATTATGTTTCCTGGTGGGTTAATTGTTAAAAAACAAGTTTTCAAGCTTTTGTATGATTAACAGAATTCCAACATTATGTAAATAGGATCAGATTATATTTAACTTTTTATGCAACAAGCTGTGCTTTAGCAATTGTAATTTTGTTTTGATAGGCAGAGAAAATATTATTGATATTGACATAATAACATTCTTGTTTTACTAACTTTATTAAAAGTAGCTCCAAAATAGAAAAGTTCATAAATACATAATTCAAAGGAAATCAACCAAACATGACCAGCTTTATAAACATAACTTCTTTTTCCACTGGCAACATGAATTAATGACTCCTTTGTTCTGCTCAAACTAAGATTGTTTTCTCACTTGCTAGACAGTTGTTAAATTGGTGAGACATACCCAATATATTGGAATCCCAAAGGTTCTTCTGCCTGTCTTTTATGACTCAGGGAAGTAATGACCAGTGATAACATAAGTCAATAACTCTACCAATTTATTCCATAATCTGCTCTTTAACCCACTTTTCAATTACACAGACACTAACTGTAGCAGTAATCTCTATTTCTCAGGCCTTTCTTCACAAGGTCAGCTATTTGCATTGGTCACTCCTTTTAAAATTCCTCCATTTGCTTTCCATCTTTTACTTCCTCAGAAACAGGTTTTTGCCTTTTCCTCACCTTTCAGTTCCTTCCTGTTTCAGCCTGTTGTGATTACCTTCATTACTCTTTTCCTTCACTGTGGAATTCCTTCCAGCCTTTTTTTCCAGTGAGTAGGGCTCCCAGTTCCCTGTCTTTTCTTTACAGCCACCTCACAGGAAGGAGATTTTACTTGTTCTGTGCACAGATGGGGTTCCCTTTCACAAATAACAACTGATGGGTTGAAACAGCCTCAGGTTCCTCCACTGGAGGTTTAGGTTATTTGGACAAATTTCTTCAAGGAAAGGTTTGTCAGACACTGCAGCAGGCTGCCCAAGGAGTTAGTGGTGGAGTCCATGTTCCTTGAGGGGTTTCAAAGATGTGTAGATGTGGCACTTGGGGACAGGGCTGAGGGGTGGCCTTGGTAGTGCTGCACTTACAGTCTTAAGGGTTTGTTCCAAACTGATTGCATCTGTGTTTCTATGGCCTCCTGTAACTCCTGCAAGAGTTTAACTGAAGAGAATTTTCCAAATTAATCTTGAAGGGGGAAAAAAGTAAAAAAACTTCTCACCAACAGCAACCTTCACAAGCAAAAATGTATGAACTTTTTCTACCAAACCTTTTGTAGAACTCTGCACTGATAGCAGTAATCCTTTGCAATACTTCTCCCACATAAACCATTTGTTCATGACAGTCAGGACAAGTAAAAATGCTTCAGGGGAAAAAAAAGTTTTAAAAGAATCTGCAAAATGCCCAGATTACAATGCTTTTAGTTCTTTTTTTCTTTAATTTCGTTCACCTCATACATCACACTCAAAATAACATCCATCAAGCAAGTTATTGTGGCAACACTGACAGCCGTGGAATATCTATCTTTTAATGTTCTAGATGAGCTTTCAAAAACATTCTTCCTGCCTGATACAACTTTGGGGCTTGTTAAAGAGAAATTAGAAAAGGAAGGATAGTCTAGTACTTCAAAAATCCTATGTTTCCATAGCATTTCAAAGTTATTTTCCTGCAACTGCTGCGGGTTTCATTTGTGGTCTTGGAAAAGTTGTTCTTCATCACCTATGAAAAGACTATTTCATTCCTTGGAACTCTTTTAGAAGTAACATCCATCTTGATTTTTGAGTTGTTGAGTATAACTTGTAATCATTTATGCCATTGAATCCAGTGCTTAGGATCCTGGGAACATCCTATTACCTGGGATGTCTGGGTGCTCTCATAATACAAGCAATAATCACCACCATAAAAATAATCGGTGCCAAGACATACATTAGTGAATGCTACAGCTTCCCCAGCCTGTGAGGCACTGAGCTGATATTAATTTGGGAGTTGCAGTGATTTCGACCAAATTCTGGCATAAATGCATGATGGGAACTCACCTCAATAATTTCTGCTCACAAAACCAGATTATTTTTAAGGTTAAAAACTTTCTTTTTAAAACCATTTTCACATCTATTGACAGCCTTCATTATTACTTGCTAACTTGCTTGGGTGTGTTGATCTGTGAATCTCATTTGAATACATTCATTATTATACTGCCAGAAGAAACAAAATTAAACTTAATTAGAGGTCACATCACCTCCAGCTCAAGTTAATTAAAAGCCTAATCAAACCTTTTGGGAAACAGTAGCCTGTCACTGAAAAAATGATAAGGGGAATAAATTGCATTATCCCCACACTAAGAAGAGTAATCTGTCTGATTGCCTTTTATTCCTCCCCCTGCCTGATTTTGCACAGAAAGAAATACATGGAATAGCACATATACTCTCACATACCATTTGTACCAAATAAATGAGTTTGCCAGCTTTCCCTCAGCCTGGTAATCAATGCCTATCGCAGGAGGAAATGTAGGAATTAAGCTGCACATCTTCATGCTGCCTAGCACATAAAAATAATTAGTTATTACAAGGTCAACTTTCCAACTTAACTGCATTTGGGAGGAGTGTGGAAACCAGCTGGAGGCCTAACAGGACTGAATCTCCAATTAATGGGGAGAGATAAGCAGAAGTCATGGGGTGCACACTGCAGCCGTTGGGGGCAGGACCCCTGTGCTCTGCAATTGCACTGACCTGCTGTGCAACCTCAGGCTCCACTGCCTCTCTTGGATGTTTGTTTTGGCCATTTAAATCTGCTCACAAAATGGGGTCTTTCAGACAGTTTTTGCTTCTCAGGAATACGCTCCCTTCTCTTACTGCTATATTATGAATTAATACCATGCTGTAAGGAAGTTACAAACAAAGACATTTCTCATGTGGGAGGTCTAATGAGGAAAAGTTCTAGCAATAGATGCTGAAAATTATCATGGCCACTTGTTTCATATCACCAACAGCCTCATATAACAGCCTGTCCCAGCAGGAACCCACAGATGAAATTTCTAAAGGACAAATACTGATTTTTCAATAAAAATTGTTTACTGGACTTTACAAGAAGTCCTGAACAAAAAGCACCCAACAAGAAACTTAGGATACTCAATACATTCATTATCTGTATTTCTTTGGCCCCACATATTTTTTGAGTCTGGCAAGAACCCGTTAATTTTAAGCCCAACTGCTTTGTTGGGCATTATAAGTACTATTCATTATTGAACATGGAAAACTCAAATTGTATCAAACTTACAGTTTGATATCATCCCTGTTCCATACTCAATTCATAAAATTCATTAAAAAATGAGATCCAAACCTGTGTGCTTCTGAATTTTTCTGCTTGTCCTCACCTTTATTTGTTCCTCCTGGAGAATGATGGGCTGTTTAAGCTGAGCTGAGCTGATGGTTTACATCAAAACAGCGTTTCATGCCAAACTCTCATATATTGATTTCAGTGTTGATTTGAAAGGAAAATCCAAAGGAAAGTTTTAGAAGACATAATTTTGAAATAGAAATCCAGGAACTTGAAGCTTCATTTAAAACTTTATTCTTAGTTATACTGTTCACATCTGTTTTGGATTGCTCTTTCCATAATTTCATGATATATAGAATATTATTGCTATTCCTGAGGGCTCCACTTAATGTTAACTGAAAGGCATTATCTACTTACATGAAAATGTTTCCTATTTGTGGGAAGAATGAAAGTATAGATTTATTTTCTTGTATTGTCCCAGAGTAGTCATTTTTCTTACACATTTGAAGCATCCAGGTTTACCTAAACAGGACAAAATGAGCTTAATATGAAAAAGCAGAAAGCGGATCAGGAATAAATTGCTAATATTGGATATGTCAACATTTCATTTTGGTATTGTTTTTCTCTCATGACGTGTTTTCAGGGAGGGAGAATTGGAAACACACAAAAAAATTGTTCTTTTGCCTGTTGTCATTTTCTCACAAATGTTGTTCTCAATTTCAACGCCAAGTGGAAATATCTAACATGGCATACAGATGTTTGCAGCTGAGCAAATGCTTAATACAGATGAACATTTTGGTTGCAAATCAGGGCTGAAATAAAGATGTATTATGTCTGGAACTCAGCTGGAAGAATTTTCATTCCATTTTCCTTCTTCTCGTGATGGTTCCCACCCAGCCAAAAAACATGTATTGTGTGTTGCTCAATAAAAATGCATCTATGCTTAAAGGCTGACACAAATTTCCTAATCACATGAAAGGACTCAGATCAGCTTTCATCAGGGAAAAATGAAAGAAAATTCAGGAGAATGTTGCTTTGTTTAAAAATAAAAGACCACGAAGGTCTACTGGAAACCATGGAACCATAGAAGTATCATAGATGTAGAGAGGCCAATATCAAGGAATGCTAAAATCAGAAGGAAAAAGCAATCAGAGCAAAAAAGAAAGTACCAAAAATGATGGATGTCAGGAATGAAAGAGAAATGTGTCATGGAAGGAAAACAGATATGCAGATATTAAAAGGAAGATCCACTGAAATGAGAAAGATGAAGGACAAAGTAAAAATCAATGAGAAAGAAATATACGTAAAGTGACTCATAACAGGATGCTTGTATTTTGTCAGATGGAGTCATCAGTCTATGAAAAGAAATACAAATATAAAGCAGTGGAATAAAGAACCAACAAAGCTGGGTTGGTGGGAATGCACTGGAGCTTCCTTGGGGCAGCACAATGCCTGGGGCTTCCCTTAGCTCCAACATAACAGGCTCTGGAGTTTTGGGACCTTTCCTTCAGAACAGAGGAGTGAGATTTCACACAGTTTGTTATCTCTGAGTGCAGAAGGGAAAGCTGGTACAGAAGCAGGGACTTCTTGGGTATACAGAAGCACAGACTCCCTAGAGTGTTTTCCTTTCTTTTGGATTTGGGGAATCCAAGCTGAAACCAAAACCGGAGTTTGTGTGGCTTCAGTGACCGCAGGAAGTCAAGACAGTGATCGTAAATGGAAGACAGATCATGGCATGTTCTATCAGAGCACAGGACAGTAAGAAATGTGATACTATTAGTTTCTTGAAAAAACAAAAAACAACAGCAATTCACATAGATCTCATTATTCAAGCCATTTCTAATGCAGTTTTGAGCTTTGGAAGGGAATTCTGGTTGTAGTTGTTTTAACTGAGAGATGGAGTTCATAATAAAGACATGATCTGGAAGTCACTGCTACAATAGCAAATGGCTTTATGAAAAGAATCTTGGAATTTTTACATCTTGAAATTCTCCTCGTCCAAAGAGAGCATTTGAATGAGGAAATGTTGAAGTTTGGAGCAAAAGACATTCAAGTCCTTTCCAGGATTATTTGCCATGGGTTCTGTGAAATGGGAACAGACACTGATGCTCCAGGTCCTGCAGGTCCTTTTCCTGGCTGCTTGCGACATTGAGGACCTGCTTAGCTTAGGAGTGTGCTTGCTCCCTAAAATGTGCATGAGACAGCTCAGGTGGAACAAAAAATTTTCTCCCTAGTAAGAGGAAGTTTCCAGGCAGCTTCTTTGTAACAGGGGTGTAGGCAGCAAATCTTTAGCTGTTGTTATGCATCTACTTCTCTTCCATGCTCCTCACTGGAGCACTGACATGGACAAGCTTGCCTCAGATATTTAAGTCAACCTCATCATCAGTTCATATATGTGGGATTTAAAGTATCAGCTGCTATGCTAGGGAAACAAAGTGACCACATTCTTTTTGTTACAGTATTTTCCTCTGTGATAGGAAAAAACCCAAGGTGGGGGGTTCCCCATCCTCTTCTCCCTACCCTGCTAAAAGCCTGATCTTTATTTCTCACAACAGCTGCTCAAATATCACCATTTCCACTGCTAAACGTGGTTTCCCGAGGTCATTTCCAGAATCATACACAACTTTGCAGCATACAGGCACCACAGCGCTTCATGCTTGGTTTCATCCAGGCTTTATTTAAGCTTTTTGTCTGAAACTTTCAAAAGTACAATTTACAGTGAAATTGCAAATAAACATCCAGAACTGCCTAATTCATCGCAGAGAATGCTTGTTAATCTTATGAAATGTACTTGATGCACTGTTTAGGGAAGTTTAAAAAGCTGTTTGAATCACTGCTGAAAAAAAAATCCGTAAGCTTAACAGAACAATAAAATAAATGGGCTGTGAAAGGTTACCTAAGTTTAAGATGATTCCTCAGTAGAAAAAATGAAGGAGACTGTAACACCAGAATTCATTTCTTCTGTCACAATGATATTTCTTATTTTAATTTATACTAAATATTGTCATCCTTTTTCAAAAATACCAATATCTGCCTTGGTACTTTACCTTTTCTTAGGATTCTACAGAGTTTTTTGACTCTCACGCACTCATTCCATTATCCTGGGTTCAAAACTACTCCCGCCACACTCAGTTACTCTATTTACATATGCAGATGGGGAAAGAGGAGGAAATCTCTATGCTAAAAGTACACAAAAAGTTTAAAATGGTTTTAAAAATAAATCAGGCATCTGTTGTCATTCAAGATTTTACCATTCTGACTGTCACTTCAGAATAGCTGTTGATCTCTCTATATTTTCCAACACAATTTAGGTGAAAGGGTGGGGGTATCCTTGGAAACATTCTAGTGTGTGGATGGTACTTTTTCAGATGGTATCTCTATGAAATTAATTTTTGAGGCAGTACTTTGAGCAGCTCATAAACTGTTTATTCTTTGACACGTGCTTGTGCTCCATTCCTTGATGCAGACGCTTTCTAAATAACTTAATTGCTCAAATATAAGCAGAAGCAAAGAGAAATAATGGGTGGATTTTTCAGCCATATCCTGTTACTTTAGTGGTTTTTTTTTTTTAAATTACCGCTGGCAAGACATTAAAAGAGCAATGACCTCTGCATTAATGCTATAACAGAAATGGAAAATCTTCCATTCCAGGACAGTTCTAAATGCAGACACTGGCATGTGTCTCCTCTTTGATGATCATTTTCTTCAGGAATAGGTTGGGTGATTCCATGCTAACAGAATTACTGGTTGTTCACAGAGCATTTGTCTACTACAACTGGAGTGCTGGGTGTTGTCCACATGCATGTTAATCTCATTGCCTGAATCTCCTGCAGGATGGTAAAGCAGAGCTTACAGAACATAAAAGCTGTATTTTAGCAAATTAATGAATTCTGTAGAACTTTACATGCCCTGAATTATTAGGTTTACTGTAGCATTTCTGAAATTGTGGGCTGAGACTGTCTGGAGGATGGACAGCATTAAACATCTGCAACTGGCAGTAGTTCACTTGCTCTCAGGCTGAGAATGGGAAATCACTGTCTGGATGTGTCTATTCCAGTCAGGAAACTGCTAATTAACCAGGAAATTGCACAGGCACTTGTGGCCAGTCATAATCAGTATTCACTTCCTTGTCTAAATGAGTGCAAGCAATTCCCACTTCCAGCTCCAAACTGAAGGTTTCAAAGAAGCTGACCTGGCTGCTTTGAAGAACTTCACACTTCCATATTTTAGTGTTTGCCACAGTAGTGATGTGGGATCATTTCATCAGATGGATCACATCACTAATGCAGATCTGAACTAAACTAACACAAAACTCAGCTTTGATGCCTTTGGTAGAGTAAATGTTTCATATTGGAGAAGAACAGTTGTTGTTTTTTTATGACTTATTTACAACTCGTACTGATCTGATATTTTCCTCCCAAAACAGTCCATCTCCATGGATTTCAGAACTGGAAAGAATAAACGAGAGGTATGAAAGGAGACTATTAAATAAAAACTGTTATGGGTTAACCCCAGCTGGCAAGTATATATCACGCAGCCCTTTGCTCACTCCCCCCTCATTCCACCAATAGAATGGAAGAGCATAAAAGATTTATTTGAGTTGGGATTTCCTTGTCACAGTACAAACACTGAGCAACCCCTTCCCCCAGGCACAAGCTCTTCTTGGACTTTATATAGTCTATATGATAATTTGCTGGCAAGTTCTTGAGATCCTGAGATCCTGGGATCCTGCCCTGTCAGGCCAGAACAGAACATGGGACCATCTTCCAGTGCCCAGAAAAGAGCTGAAGAAAAGCTAAGGGGGGAAGGGCTGAGATACTGAATTTGGTGCTAGGTTACTTCCTGCTGATGCAAGAATAAATCTGCTACAATTCATTTGGGAATCTTTTTTTTGTGTTGGTTTGTTTGGATCATGAGAAACTTGGAGGTCAAAACATTGCCTTAATTATAATCGCTTTCTGATTCTTGCAATTTTAAAAGGAAAATTATATTATTATTTTACATAATGGCATGCAGCAGAGTCTGTGTTTGAACAATAACCACAGCTAAATGCATTAATGTTTCCCCAGATAACTGGTTTTTCTTTTTTTCTCTCCTCTCTTCCATTTATATGCACATTCTCAAAGGGAACATAGGGCTCATTCCGTAAAAGGCTTGAATTACTTTTTTCTTTTTAGGAATACTAGAATTGAATAAAGATAAAAAGGGATATGTATGAATTGCAATTTGGTTTTGAATACTATCAGTAATCTCTCTATGCACCTACCAAGACACATATCTCTCCTATTGAATATTTGCTTCAGAAAATGTTAAAAGCACATCATAGCCTGATGTCCCCTGTGTGTGTGTGCAATGAAGGATGGTGAACATGCACTGTTGAAGCAGCTGTAATTCCTTCTAGTGTTTTAAATTCTCTGGGAGTAGGAACTCACTTCACCTTGCAGTGTAAATTTTGTTGTCCCTTCCCCAAAAAGTTTGAAGAAAAAGTCCCCACCAATATTCAAATGGCTTTTTAACTTATGTCAAGTCGAGGTTTAGTGAGTTGATATGTGTTGACATAGTTGAGTGGAGTTTATTTTCTGCCTTATTCATATATTAACTTTATTATAAAGATAACAGAATATTATTCATATTATCTGCCCCTTACACATCTTGTAAGTATCCACAAAATCCATATGGATTTCCTGCAGACGAAATTTACCCGTTGGCCAAAACCTCCACCAAATACTTGATTCATTGATAAAACCAGGCAGCAGAAGAACAGAAGGAGGGGGAAGGCTTCAAAAGGTTTTTGTAGTCAACGTGGGTCTTATTCCTGCCAGTCGTGTACTAAGGGCTGAAAGGTAGTTATTCTTGAAGTCATTTTCACACTGTACATCTTCCTTTCTGAACACTACACTATGAGATTAGGATAATATAAACATGTCTGTTTGAAAGCTGCAGGGGAAAACGAGTTGTCAGGTATGATATATTTGACTTAACTTTCATAATTTTTATTTTAAAACAATATTAGCTCTGCATGTTATTATGCAAGTGCATAATGTATGCACACCAGATGGCAATTTGGGAATGGATGTAAGAGCTGAGGATATATGTAATACTTTGCTCACAGCACACCTTGAATTCAAGGACCATTTCAAAGAACATTCTCATATTTTTCTTTCCTTATAATGAAACACATCTTTCCAACAAAAGGGTTTTCTGTTAAGATTAATAAGCTAGGATTGGAGGAACTCATCTCTCAAACAATAAAATGTTCCGGTTTGTTCTCTTTCCACTTCTGTGAAAGCATTAATATTAAAAGCTGAAGTGGCTTGTGGTTTAAAGTTGTTATGAAAAAAATCACAGATAAAAGGTCTGAAATAACTGTAAGAGCATAAACACTTTATATTTTTATCAGTAATAATGCCCTCCCACTATAAGACAAGCAAAAGGTCTTTGCTCTGCGTTTAAACTTTAACTCATCTCTTCAGCTAAATACATTGTTTATCCAAGGTATTTTTAATCAAAAGAAGCAATTAAGATTTAATATTATTTGTAGACATCAAAACTCTCTTGAGGGTAATTGAGTTCTAAATAAAAAAAATTTCTTGGAATCTGTATTCCAAAGTATAACCCTGAATGGCAGTAACCTCATCTGCATAGTGTGGAAGTGGGAAGCCATTCCCATTCACTAATGCAATTTCTTTTGGAGGACAGGGTATGAAGAGTAGTTTTGTGCCTATGTATAGCAATTGGATTATGAAATATGAATGTCCTGCATGAAACACATCTGTAATTAAGCAAAACTTCCTTAATGAACAAAGCAAACCCATCCACTCTTAGTCTTTTTCATCTGCTGAAGTTTTTTCTTTTCATTTCAGCCCCTACATTCAAACTCTACCTCAATAAATGGCAAGACAACTGTCTAAAAGAAATAGAATTACTGGGCTGGTTTGTTTTTCTCCAAAGAATATCTGCTGCCATCTGTTGACATCTGAAGTGTTCTTGAGTCTTAAATACAATCAGCTTATCAGATGTTACACATACAATTGAACCTCTCAACAGCACTTGTAGATATTGTCAATTAGACACTTGAAACTGAGCCATATGTTTCCATGATGTAATAAAAAAGACACAGGAAAGGCTGGAATTTGTGAAAACTCACAGCTCCTCTGCATAGCATGGTAAGAGATAATTTGTGTAACTATTGAGGAAAGTATTTGTAGTAAAATCAGTTAGAAAAGACGAAGGCTGCAGAATGGTGTTTGCAGGGAGGTACTGAGTAATTAGAGGTAACAGGGAGGGACTAACAGTGCATGGCAATGCAGGGTCCAAATGTGCAGCTGGGCTGAGTATGAATTTGGGAGCAGCAGTGGGTTTGTTCTTCCCTATGTACATATAGCATTCATTTGCAAAGCTTGGTGAGAAAAAAACCTATTTTGTGAGAGTTTAGAAGACTACAGCAAAGCACCTTTATGGCTTTTCTGCATAAATTCTCTACTTGTTGTGCTGTGTGCAGAACTTATAATTTTTAGGGACTCCTTCAGTCTTGAGTTTTTCTCCCTCAGTACTGCATTTAGAAATCTACAAAGTCTTATTTAGGGAAGGAGGTGCTTTTTTTCCATTTTTCTGTCAGCATCGAAAAGTAGAAGTTATTGACATGTCTACAGACTTTTTCACATGTCCCGTCTTGCAATTAATTTGAAATTAGTTAATAAAATATAGTTTGTTCAAAAATTTTATTTTTAAGAACATTGCCTATACATCTCTAATACAATTGTGGCATGTTGTGCACTATCTACAGGATTTAAGCTATATTTTGTATTATTTTTTTGTAAGTTGCATTATACCCCTGCCTGATAAACTTATTAATCCAACAGACAATGATTCTTTCTCTCTATTCTTTTCCTGGCTAGTAAGAAGAAATATTTGCCTAAATGTGGTGAAATTCTGTACTGTAAGTGCATCTTCCCTGTCAGAAATGTGAATTTGTGTTCTGGTTTCTTCTCTTCAGAGCATCTTCACGAGAATATTCACATCCTTACTGCAGATATAGGAACTGAAACACCACTGTAGCAAGGGGAAATGTCCTCCTGCTATTGGCACTGTGCACAACTATTTTCATTGCTGAAAGGAAGAAGTCACTCCTATAGCTTCACAGCTCTGCTCACATGGCAGACTGTACATTTTCGAGGTGTCAGCCTGATCAGCTGGATTTATTTTGATCCAACATATATTTGTTGTCATGTTTTATGGAGAAGTAAAATAATTCGTTTAGAGCAAATGCACATTTGTTTCTCTGTCAGTTGCTTTGGCTTAGATGAAGCCAGGCTTGTTACAAGGCTCTCAAATGTCATGTGTAGTCTCAGTGCATAACATCTCTTGGGAAGTGATGCCTGTTTTCCCCAGAGGAGCTGATCCTGCTTTCTGCCAGGCAGTGACAGCTGGGAATCTCCTGCCAGAGGCTCTAGAGATACCCCACCAGCACACTGGATTTGCAATCACTGCTTCATTTTGCATTTTTGCCCCAAAAAGAGGCTTCAGGCCTTTTCAAGGATATTCTGATTATTTTTCTATGCTATTAGATGGAATTTTGTTTTAAAGGTGTTTTCTCTTTGAAGTTCCCAGTGTGTCTTTTCTTTATCCACCAGCTGTAGCGTAGGAACTGGGGACCTGCAAGTAAGTGCTAATAAAAACTGAACTAATTACATTTCAGACATAATCCCCTATTATTATAAGAGAGTTCAGTGAGCTATAAGATAATGAAGTAATAAACCCCTAAAAACTGAGATTCAGCAAGGAAATATCAACAGAGCTTGGAATGCTGCATTCTGACTTGAGTGATGTAATAAATGTTTAATCAAGCACTATTGATAAATTTTAAGCGTGAGGAAGACCTAGAAAAAACAGCAACAGAGAGACATTTTAGATTATTTGCAACTACTTTGCATCTCTTTTGTTTTTAATAAAAAACAAACAGCAGCCCTCATTTAGAAGTCTTCAAAGAATTTCAAAGGTTAAGAGACAGCATAAATTGGTGCCAGCATAACTAGACACCTCTAGGGCTATAGTAATAATGTAATTTGGATGACCCTCTTTCATAGGTATCATGATTGAAAGGAATTCAAAGCTGTTAAATGTAGAATGCTAAGATTTCAGATCATGCACGATTTTAACCTCACAAATATTGAAGCAAAATATTCTGACCTCTCTTGAAAAGTTCATTTAGAAGCTCAGTTAACATCTGAATAGCAATGTAAATGGCCATGATGTTAGATTTTTCTCCCCTACAGGATGCACAGCATAGTAGATGAACATGTTTCAGTTAATTTTTTATGTTGATTACAGAGGAAACTATTTCTTATATCATCAGTCAAGAGCAAATCTGTAGCAATGAGTTCCAGAACATTATGGCACACCAGTGATTAATTGCCAGCTTAGCCTGTTCAACCAAGATAGCAACAGAAATAAAGACTGGTGATTGTGTTTACCAAATGGCACGTAGCAATTTAAAATAATTTGGGGGGGTTACAGTTGGCTTTAGGATATGTTTATTAAGGAGGTTTACACTACCATCTTCTATTAGATCCAGATTAATGTGTTACAATTAAATTATTACTCCCTGATTCTATGTTGCATAGGTATTTATCAACATGATGTACCATGGCCCTGGAGTTTGTAGTTAGGGGTGAATTATAGGAGACATTCCTCTAAAGGCTACAGGAAGTTTTGGATCAATAGAGACTTAAAATACATCTATAGAAAGGGAAGTGGAAACAACCTTTCTCTTCCATTTTCTAACTTGCTTTTCCATTTTCCAGTCTCTCCTGCTCTCTCTCTATGGCAGAGTGCTCCAGAAGAAGGGCTACTTTCCCACAGTACATGTCTCTCCTGTTCAACTTACATTTCACCTTGGAAAAAGCTGGTGGACAAGTGAGTGCTTTGTGTTTGGCACAAGTGTGCATTTATTCTAAAAAAAAAAGCAGCAGAAAGTTAGTGGGCAGAGCAGTTTCCAAATCCCTGTGGTCATCAAAGACAGATGCACATGGAACGCAGGTCATTAATGCCACTTCTGGGGGAGGAGAAGCACAGCGAGCTCACCTGAAGGTCATTTCAGAGAAATTCTTTAACCCTCAGTTTCTAAAATGAGGCCCTGCTGTCTCTCATTTTGCCTTGATTTTGTAAAACACTACAAAATTGGAGCCAGCTGTAACTTTTCAGTGACCCACACAAGTATCAGGTGTGGAAAAGCTATTTACTGGTCTTGATTGTTGTTCTTTCTGGCTTTGAAGAGCAATGCTGTGATGTCTCCTCTGAGGTAAGTGCTGGCTCCGGAGTACCTTGGCTGCTTGGTTTAGCTGAAGGAGCGTGTCTTCTTGGCTCCACAAAGAGACTGGTGAGACCTTAACATGCTAAGGTTTTCAGCTGGGATACACATATACTGCATGGGAAAATGTCTTTATTTAATTCAGATGATCAACAAAGGACTTTCTGCAAATGATACCTACACTTAGGAATCTCTAGCTACCAGAAAATGTAGCAGTTAGAGGGGTAAAAAATATAGAGGTGAAATAATCCTGCTGAATAGATAAAGCAAGAAGTGTGGTTCATAGTTGCTGTCCCCATGTGTGTGTGAAGGAAAGGATTGGAGATGGCAGGATGAGATTTTAGTATATTAAAAAGTGATAGACCTACCCAAGTGTAGGTAAAATGGTATGGGGAAAACAGCAAGTGGGAAAAGAATAGCTCCTTCCTAGAAGTGAGGAGAAACTGGGATTTGAGGGTATAAATTTGGGATGGAAAATAACAACTCCAAGTTTGACCTTCATTTTAATATGAAGTGTGGTATTTACTTTGCTTGAGTGTAAAAGTTCTCATCCTGCTTCAAATGTATCTGCCTTTTTTTGGCATGTTTCTTGCATTGCTAATCCTGAATAATTTTGGGGTCAAATGTAAATATGTATTTACACCTCTGAGTAATCTGCCTGAATACTCTGTCTTTCTACTAATTTTCTATTCTTACCAACTGAGGGTAACCACTTATTTTGATTTTTCTGTTGCATAGCTTCTTTTGGGGCTCTTGAAACATGTGAAAATATGAAAGTTTATGTAAAAAAAAAATCACCTAGGTTCTTGTGTAGGCATTTTTTAATTTTTCATCCATTTTTCTCCTTAAATGATGGTTGTTGCTTGGACTGTTTTCCTCAGGGAAGTAGTTTTATAAGAAAGTTTACTTCTGGTGAATTGGATGATATAGCTACATGGTCATAGTGCTTCAGACTATTTCCAGGGGAAATTAAAATAAACTTGGAGGCAGAACGTGGTTTTTCTGATCAGATTTCACTCGTAGTGCTAGTGTGTAAAACAGAAACAATGTATTTGTTCTTAACTTTTTTCCTAGGGAAGATATGTGTTTTACCTTCAAATATTTGTTAAATTATAAATAATAAGTGATCCAGACCAATATTTCTAAGATTTCACCGAGTGAGTATTGTAAGTTTGATGTTAAATGTATACTTAAATATCCCTTTTGTGAGGTTTAGGGAGCTTTGAAGGCAGGTTTACTTGTGCCTCATGGTTTCTGCTGCAGCAAGCAATATTGATGCTGCTTTGTGACACTTCTGTAACTACCAATAATGGTCTGCTTTCTCTCACTAAATAAGAGCCAATACCTGTGGTCAAACTAACCCATCCTGATTCTAGGCAGAAAATAGAGGCAGAGGGAGAGAGAAGAAGGAAACCACCCTGGTGCAGGATGTTGGCAGGTTGCTTAAGGCCTCACAGTTCCCTACTTTTCTGGCTTCACCACCGTGTCTATCTTAAATCTGCCATTTTCACAAGCTCTGATGCTCTAGTTAGGTGAGAAATTGTTTTAACACACACAAAAAAAAGCTTTTCTAATTTCAAGAAATCCTTCAGCTGGTGTGAATGACATTAAGACCTTTCAAAGCTTCAAAAAAGCAGCCAGTAAGCCTGACACCCTCATTGGTATGTATCAATATGCCTTTGCCTGACACCATAATTGGTATACCATCAAATATAATATGCAATAATTTAATTAGTATTCACAGGGGTAAATAGGTGTGGGGAAGAGATCTCAAAATAGTTGATAGAAAGGGAAATGATATGAAACTTTCAGGCAGCTGCCAAGCCTGATGCCTGTTGACACAGCCTACTTGGTTAACAGGAAAGCATTTGAACAAAATTCCTTGCCAAATTGCCACTGGGAATTGACACAGCCAAAGAATACAAGCTCTTTGTGGAGAAGAATGCCAACTGTCTTGGCTTGTCAAGGAAGGCACTAAAATGCCTTAGTTTTCCAGAGAATCCTCACTGGGGACCCCCACCCAGACACTCTCTGCTTGTGGGTTGGGAATTTTGGGCAGGCTTAGGCCTGGGCAGCCATTGCTGTGGGTGGACCAGCTGTGCCCAGCCCTGTCCCCACTAGAGCTGGTTTTATGCCTGCTTTCCCACTTCTGCAAAGTTCTGAAGATCACTGTGGCGAAAAACAGGATGGTTTATGGAAACAGCAAGAAATACTATCTACATACATTATGCACTGGTTAAAGACAGTCTTTCTCCCTTCCCATGGCATTAATCACCCATCTAACAGCCATCATTATCACACTAATTCGAGCACTTTTTTCACACAGTGGAAATAATAACTATTTACTTAGGCTTCTGGTTGTTATTTAAAAAGTGCAGAAAGGAAAAAAATCATGTCCCACTGAAAGCTACCAAGGTGGCTGTGGTTTGTGTGACTTGGCACAGAGATGATCTGTGGAGTACACAAGGCTGGAAGGTATTTTAAACAAAACTGAAGCAAAGCCTCAATGAATACATATAATCTTTCACAATGTAAAATACATTTCCTTAATTTGTGTACAGCTCTTCTTTTCTTTACGTACTTGTTTGAAGCCTTCCCCAATTGAGTCCTGCCTGGAAAAGGGCACTGATGAATAGAATATTGATGAGGAACTGTTGAGAAAGGGTAGAAATGATTTTAACTACAAATCTGCATGCAGTTAATGAATGGGAGTTACAGTGAGGGTTGAAGGGGGTGGGGGACAATTAACCCCCACTAAAGACTTTAAAGGTATAAAAGTTACACACAGGTGGACAAAGAATGTGGTAAGTGTAACCAACAACAGGGTTTGACAGTTAAGTGAGGAGTAGTTCACTGATGTACCACAGCAGTGGTTGAGACACGAGACATGAAATCATTCACCATCATTTTAATATTTCTATTAGTATCACTATTAGGAAGAGAGTTCTGGTGCCCCTTTGATTGCTTCAGTACTGATTCCAAATCATCCTTATTCAGAAGAACAAACAGCAGTGTCACAAGTGCCTCAAGGTGGGAAGTGCATTTGGGTTAACTGTGTGCTTTTAGCTCTGAGTAATCTCTGAAGGAACAGTGCTGTGGGTTGTTTTCCCAGCTCTCCTGGCACAGAGTTAAGTAGTTCAGCAGTATTGCACAAGATCTGATGGGAATGTGTGTGCACACTGTAGCCTGGCTTCGTTAGGAGCATTTGGGTGCTTTTACTACCCCTGAGCAACATACAGTACATTCAGCATCAATTTCATTCCCCTTTTAATTTAGAAAGGAAAACTTATGGTCCCCAATGTATGGCTCACTTTTCATATGAAGTATTGTATTTCTGTGATTTATTGAGATATTAACATGGAAATGGTGATGTTAAACAATACTTGGAATAGCTCTAAAAGTGTAGTGGGAATCATGATTTCATAAGAAGAAAATTAGTTATGTAGGTAACATTATTGTATAATTTCCCAGGGGATTTCTACATCAGGCAAGATTTTATTATATTCTAAAACAAAGTTGCTTGCACTCACTTTAAATACAAAGTACTGCTGAATATGACAGTATCATAAGGCTGCTCACAGTACAAGCAAAGACATCTGTTAATGGTACCATGAATAGTTATGAACTGTGGTACTCAAATGGCTTTGCCAGCAAAGCATTGCCTCCTAATTTATTTTTATAGCAAATGGATGCCTCATTTTTCATGGTTTGGTAGTTTGCATTCAAATGTACCAATAACTTCCAAGGCAATCACTTCTACACAGCATGTTTTATTTGCAAACATAAGATGCAAGAGCTAATGGTGTGGTGGTTGGTAGTCTTCTCCATCAGCAGTTTTGTATGAATCTTTACATTATTTTTTTAGATTAGTTCACAAAAAGGAATGTGCTATGTATAAATATGTTTACTGTATGTAATTTTGTTTCTCATCACTTCAATTTGGAGGGGAAAAGGCTGTGTGTAATTGCATTGTTTTACCATTCAATGTGCTACTGCTGAACTGGATGCTTACATCTTCCTTTGTTCCTGGAGACATCACCAAAAACTAGATGGAAACAAAAGTGGTTTCAGCTGATGCAGAGCAGACTTCTAAAGGCTCTTCATTGGAGGAAAGGAAGGAGATAGCCAAAATTAATTCAACTTGGCCTATGTTTATTTTTGGTTGTTATTAATGGAACTGATTCTAGGAAGAGTTTGTGATGATGACATTGTTAGTAGTTAGCAGCTCTTTTACTGGGCTCTTCTATGTGGTTTATTGTCAGCTCATCCCTCAAAGCCAGCATTGTGTGGCTGGAAGATGGGGATGCTGGGCTGCTGGAACACTTGGATTTGGCTGGGCTGAGAGAGCTAGAGTGGCTCTGGCACTGCAGGTCCTCCTCTGTGCCTGGCACTGCTGCTGGCTCTTTTAAATGAAATTTAATTCCACTTATGTGGTGCCACTCACCACTGTGGTCTGTATGGTGCCATAACTGAGCTGTTACCTCTCTACATCTGAGGGCAGATGAAATGAGTGCCTGGCAAAGTAATCCATCTGATTAATCATAGCAGGATGTGAGTTCTGTGGAGGTTTGGGGTTGAGAAGACCGAGGGAAGAAAAAAAAATGGAGTTACTCCTGACAGTGTTGATCAAAATTCATCTTGTTAAAACCCAAGAACACAAATATGATTTTAGAAGAGCTGATTTAAGACTTTTCCAGGGGTGTTGGTTGGTTTGGGTAATGATTTTTGATTGAAATGTTGCTAAGTCTTTTCCAAGTACAGGTTCCCATTTCCTTGTCTTGTCACTCTCACAAGCCAATCTCCTGAGATTCCAGCCCTGAACTGCACATACACCCAACCAGCTTTGGGGCTAAGCACAGAACCAGAGCATACTGAGCTGTGCTATTGCTGTCCCAGAGGGACTCAGCTCTCCACAGAGAGCTCTTAGGTAGAGCAGCTTCAGTGACCAGTCAAGCACTGGTGTGTAATTGCTACCAGCAGCCCCTGAGCCTGTGAGATGCTCTATGACCAGCTCTGGCAGCCCTTGTGCAGACACTGCTTGAGACGTGCATGTAATATTACCATTTTGTACTGGTATTGGTTGTAACTAACTTAGAGATTCATCTTGGATGGCTGGAAGCTTTTACTTTTTCCTCACCTTTTTTCCCATTGTAGTTTCACTGTTCTTTGAGTATCACTTTCACTGGAGTCTCCCTCCCATGGCAAAACCCTCCCATAAGCCTTAGCATTTTGAGAGAATCGTTTTATCCCTCTCTTGGCTAAAAGAGTGGAAAAATAAAGATGAAAAAATGTTCCTGACAAGATCTTTCTCAATCCAGCTTTGTAGCCCTGAACCACTCAGCTTTGGGATTCCAATTAATTGAAGATGTTTCAATTAGGTGACCCAAGCCCTTTCTCCACAAGCTCACTGCTGCTTCAGTTGCAGCAAGAGCTCCATTGTGATTCCAAGTAGCTGGAGAAGGTCTGCTGCCTTGCCTGCCCTTGCATTCTGTAAATCAAAATATCCACCACAAGCCTCTGAGTAGCACAGCCAAAGCAAAAGCCAAGTCAAGATCCTGTTGTATGGGAGTCCAATTCTGGGAGCAGATTGAGTTTGAGATGCTGCAGACAAATGCCAAGAAGCGGTTTGGCAGCTAAATAACTTCATTGTCTCAGCTTTGCTGCTCCCCTCCCTTGTCACTACCATCACCACTTCATATCTGTTGTAAAGTGCAGCCTCGTAGCTGCTGTTTAGATCTTTTCTGAAATACCTGATGGTGAAATATTCTAGTAATAAGGCATTTTTCTCGTGTGATTCTGACTGTGGGTTTGAGGTATGGTATAATTAACCACACTTATAATAATAGATATTTTTAGAGCAGTAGTAACAACAAACTGGGCTTGCAGAACTTGAGCATTCAAATAACACCCCCAAACAATGATCTTCCTTGCGTGACTGCTCTGGCAGAGGCCTTTTCCTTGTGCTGGAGCCCAGCTGCCAGGGAATTCCCAAATAGCCTGTTATGAAGGTGTGCCATTTGAGCCACCCTTGCTAGACATGCTTTGTGTGATGCCCCACTTGGGCCATCAGTGCCCAGTGGTGCTGGCAGGGATCTGTCACTCGTGGTGTCTGCAGCAGGCCAAACCCAGCACTGCGGGGGCATCGATCACATCTGGTTAGTGCTTGCTGACCGTGTGCCACGGAAACCAATTGGATACACGACTGGGGGCTCGCTGGAGAGTAAAGCTCAGCTCAAGATGTGATCAATCCACCAATCTATAGTGACAGAATAATACATTAGAAGAGATTGATCCTCGAGCTACACTAAATCAGGTTAAATCCTTGTCCTTGGGTGAGTTTGTTGTACAGAAACACAATTTATGTGTGATTTCTTTAGTTTCTGTTAAAATTCTTTAAACACTGAATCTGTCTTTAACATCTTCCTTGCCAGATCTGCTTTGTAGTTTTCATCTTGTGCCATCCTGACTTTTTCCCCAGAAACAAATGTCATGTCATGGGCAGCGAGTTGCAAGTTAATTTTTGCCATTCTGTATGAACTCCTCCTTGAGTTTCAGTCTGCAAATCTGATCCAAGATGATGTTTGTCTGCTGAGTCTACCAAAGGGTCAAGGGTTGTATCAGTTCAGATGTTGTTTTATCTGTGTCTACCACAGACTCATCATCTGTGAGGACGTGCCTTTTTGAGGGTGCCTTGCTTCATCTTTTTACACTTCCATTGGGGAAATGCCCCTGTCTGAAGTGACTGTATAAAACAGGATAAAATTGTGAAAGTTTCAAGTTCTAAATGCAGGAAGACTCATTTTTGAAAGGCCAATGTGTGGCGGTCTCCTGTGTATGTCTGGATGGTAACTGTTTGAGAACTGCGTGTCATCTGCTGCTGCCATTAGTTGTTTTACCTCAGAATATGCTTGAAATATCTGTCAATAACCTCTTCCTGGGTTATAGAAGTAATGGTAAGTGCAGAATAGTGCTTACTTGTTGGGATCAGTCGGGAGGCCAAGTCTGCTGCTGGTGTGTTGGCTGTAAATGGACAACAGTAAGTTTAAGGTAGTCTCCAAGGAAATTAATTATGTTCTTTGATGTAATTGATATCTAATAATCTTCTTTTATTACTATGTCATGGTTAGAAATCCCATTCTTATGCTTACCTCATCCAGAAGATCAAACTGTTCATGTTGATGGATATTCTGGGTTGAATAACCATAGAGTTTGTGTGCCAGAGGCACTGTAGAGCCATGCTACAGCAGCCCTGCTGGGTTCCACCTGAGGCTGGCAAAGGAAGGAAAAATAAATACACATGAAAACTATAAAGCTGGATGTTCTTCTACAGCTCCACTCCACCCTAGCATGAAAACTTGAAAATATATTTAGGCTGTAATAGACTTGTGATCAGCGGATTGGTCCGTAAGAGAAAAAAACCTGTACAAGAATAGAGAAAAATAGAATTAGTACTTGCAACACAGAACAAGTGAATCTTCCCTGTCATTCTCTGACTATATAATCTATCTGCTTAAATGCAGATAATGATTTGGATTACAGCCTGTTTGGTTGTAGAACTGCCAAAAAATACTTGTCCATGAGTGATAGGAAAATGCTAAGTATCTAACTATGATGGCATTTGTATCTATTTGTATCTAGGGCTTTCAGAATTCTTTTTGAAGTGCTTTTCAATATGTGACTGACATTTGTCAAAGTTTTTCCAGTAGCAAAATACATCATTTACCCTGCTGAGTTATTTGAGAAGTCTGTAATGTTTTCTCTCTTTATGTCAGCAGATAAAATCTACAAGAGTAATTAACTGGATTGAAAAGAAAGGGACAAAAGAGAATTCATGTTTTGTTACACGAACTGTCACAAAGGTCTTTAATGGGAAGGTACTTTCACTTCTCCCTGCTAAGATTTAAGTGAGCTTATGGCAAAGGGACACTTTTCAATGACTGAGACTTAATCCTAGTTAGATAATCATGGTTCTGCCTGGAAGTGGATCGTTTGAAGTGTCTCATAATAAACACTGTTAAATAACTCTGAATTATAAAATCACAAGCATAAATTTCTTCTTTTGCTTATATAGCAGGTAGGATAAGGAAGTCCTAATTTTGTGTAAAGGCTACTTTAGTTAATTCTTTAAAGAAGGGAGAAATACATAATGGATGACAAGTTCCCAAGAAAACATAAATGAAGGATTTCTACTTTCCTGAGGGTGCTTCAGATAAGGTAATTTTTTTCCTCCATCTGCAGCCCAGGAGGTCAGACTCTTTTCTTATCAAACAAAGACAAGAGTGGTTAAAACCCCTGAATTAGAGAGCCCAAAAGTCCTTTTCCAGGCTGTTGTTCAAGAACAGTCCACCCACTCCCTTTATTTTCTTTGGCTGGTGAGGTTGGTAGCCAAACTTCTTTAATGTAGTGAGCAACCCTTTGGGCTTCTGCCACAATAAAATGCATAAAAGTGAGAAATGTATTAAGTAATAAACGCACTTAAGTGCAGTAGTCTTTTGGGGCAGAGAAGATACTTTTTGAGGTTTGTATTTTCTTGTTCTCATCTGGTTTTATCCTTTATTTTTACTTGTCTTCATTTCTGGATTCCTGCTGTAGTGTAGCCCTGCTGGAATTTCACATATGTAATTTTTAAATAATCCATTACTTCAATGTCAGTCATTAGTCTAGCCCATCCATGTGTGACACTGTTTGCTAATTTTATAGAGAAGTACTTGATTTTCAGTGTCTTATTGTATCATGGAGAAACAACAACTTAGTCCTAATCAACACCTGTAATCTTCTTCCATGCCTGAGGAAGAGTGAGCCAATTAAAAATGCATATCTTGAAATGGATGAGTAGACACATCTCAGACTGCTGGCAAACGTAGCTCTTGTAAAATTTAAGGTGGTGAAAAATCATTAAGGTTATGCAATTCAAGTGCTGCAGATTTCAAATGTGGCTGCTGCCTGTAATAACAATGGGACCTTCCAGGCTGATTGGTATGAGAAGCAGCAGTGGTGTGTAATTCTCCTCTGGCCCAATGCCACACACTGGAAATGCAGCAGTTTTCCTGTCCCGTGCATTCCATGCCTTTGCCAGGTCACTGTTGGATTTCTATTGCTTTGTCTGGGGTGGGACTTTGCTGCCAGCCAAAACGTTCTTCTGATTGCTGCAGTTAATCAGAAATTCAGCATAAATCCATTGAACTCGCACGAGTCAAGCAGGATATACCCTGACATGCTTGTAAATTAAATTACTGTGAGTGGCCCATCCTAGCTTAATTATGCTGTTCCTAACTGAGAGAGTTCAGCGAGTGTGTTTAATACTCTCCAGCTTTGGGAGCGCTAAATACAAATTGTTTTGGAAGGGCAAGCTGGATCTCTAAGCCTTCAAATCAAGAGGTAGAGGAGGAAGAGATGGCAAAAGTGTGATGCATTAAAATACCTAAATATGCATTCTTTAAAAGGATGTCTTTGCATTCAGAGTGCTGGGATTCTGGAGAGTTAAAATAGAGGGTGTTTCTATCCTCTGTTGCACACAGAGTTAGATAAAATCAATCCATTCCCCTGTGCCAGTCCAGAGGTGTTTGCTGGCTCTGTGGATTGTCAGCCTCGTTGTTTTCTCCTGCTGGAGAGGACCTTTGCAGATCATTATGGAAGGAAGGAGGCAAGCGAAGAGCATCAAGAGAAATACACACAAAAAAAGAAAAATCCATTATTTAGGATATAAAGCATCCATGACTTTATAAATGTAAGAAGCCAAAAAGTGCATTTTTGTTCATTCTGCTCCTTTGGTTGACGTTTATCCACAGATATTATGCAAGAAGAACCAGAAAGAATTGACATTTAACAAATTACTATCCTGTTTCTTCTGAAAGTCAAGAAATAGGTGCCAATTTTCCTTTTGAAAAAAAAAAAAGATTTAGAAAATAACAGTAGGTAATTATAGATAATTATAGGTGAGGAAAGGTAATGCTTAAACAAGATAACTCATTTTTTCCTTCATTGCTTTGTTAATGATGTGCTGTACAAAACCTAAAATTTCTAGTTTGGAGGCTTCTTACCATTCCAGAAATTACATACTGTGAATACTTAGGTTGCATTTTCTTCCACTTGTTTTGTCGGTAAAATTGATACAATGCTTTCAAAGTAGATTTTTAATTGATTGAAAAAACATCTCAATGTTTGTGTTTCCTTGTTGTTTTGGGGGTTGTTTTTGAAGTTTTAGTATGTGGCATGAATGTTTTTCTGGTTGGAATCCACCACAGAGTTGTTACTGCCTACAAAGTGGTTTGGTGCAATTGTTTTTTGTTATCAAAGTCTGTACATCACTGAAACAAGCCATAGATTACATTTCATATATTTTGGTGCAGTAAGGTAATCTCAAAATGCACTTGCAAAAGCAATTTACAGGTTTTTGTTAACCTTAAATCAGAATTAAGCTATAAATGTGGTTGTTTGGAAAAATTTGAGGTAAGGAGCAAGAGTATTGTTTCCCAAGTCTTGGAGCTGCCTGAACAGCCAAAGCTTTGATGAATACTGCACAAGTGGAGTGAAAGCCTTTTTTGTTTGCCTCTGTTCAGTAAATAATTGATTAGCAGCTCCTGATGTGGCTCTAAGAGCTGGAAGTGCTTCCCTTAGCGCGGCCGTGTCACTTGTAATGGAGCTGAAGTAGGACACGGGGTGACAGGGCTGTGCTGGCATCTCCCGCTGTGCCAAGTGCATCTCAGTGAGTCCCTGTGCCACTTCCTGCCGCAGCTCTCGGTACCTGTGCCTGCACAGGCAGCCTGGGAAACCGTGCTGGGCTCTGATGGTTTTTCTTTCGTTGGAAGCAAAAGAATTGAATGGATTTTTCTTTTCTTCACCCTGTTAAATTCTTTATTGGAATCTAATGTTCAGACAAATCAGTATCTCTTTAACTGTGGTGTTCTCAGGTGTTATTTGGAAGAATTGCAGGTTTCTTGCATGAGGTCTTCAGGGCGTGGGGAGGGTTTCAGTTGGACACTCCAGGAGCCCACGGACTCAGTGTTGTGCTGGCGTGTGCAAGCAGCACAAGCAGTTCCTCTGCTCTGCCTCTGGACAATGGTCAGCTGTTTCAGATGGAAACAACTGGATCAGCTGGAGCATCAGCATTTATACTTGTATTTAGGTTGTGGTACATCTAAGCAAATCACAGCAGGAGCTGGGGAATATCATCAAGGGCTGGAAATGCCAGCAGTTCACTGGTGGAGGTAGTGCTGTAAGGTCCAGTTTGGATCAGGTTCTTTTCAGTTCATCTAGGTTCTATGCTTGAGGGATTCTATTTTTTTTGGCAGCTCACCTGAAAGTAAGAAACCCATTTTGCAATTTTGTCTTCTAATATGATGATAAATATTTAAATTAGTAGCTTCACTTGGAAAGAATAAAGATGAAGTATATGTCATCTGTAGGCTCTCCTTTCCCTGGGTAGCCTCACTCCTGCTGCAGCTTTGTTTTGTCCTTCATAACCCCAGTCCTCTGCTTTTCCCTCGTATTGTGTGATAAAGTCATACATCCATTCTTGAATCCATTTTTGTTTAAACAAAGCATTTTTTTTTTGGCTGAGCAGAAATGTTGAGTAAGGATGAGAGGGAAATAGCTTTCAGCAAAAACTAATATTCTCTAATTGTTTTGATTTCCTTTCATACGGAGAACTTGAGGCATTTTAAGTTTCTGGCAGTTCTTTGCCAAATAATGTAAGTAAAATATTTAGTACTTTTATAACATTTTGCACAGGCCATTATTAAGAGCTATAGAGTAATAAGGGTGGTAGTAACTCCCCAGTCCTATGCAGGGAATATTACTGAGCATTGCCTGTCTGAATTATACAATATACATGACTTATTTAATTCACATTCATTTGGTACATCCGAAAATTATTTGCAATCACTTGTGTTTTCAGAGACTTCCAATGTTCAGACAGTTAGAAAGAGAAAAGGACACTTGTCAGATGTTTTAAAAAATGCCAAGGGTGAAAACTTTACACCACCTTTTGAACTGAAACTGGCAAATGTTCCCCAGTCTTTGATTTACATATTGCAGTGACCTTTATAGAATTTCCATCAGTAACATGTGGCAGTTGTCATCAGAATTAAGGACAGCAGCTGTCAACATATTCAAATGTCAGGCTTTCAACTTTCCTAAATCTTCCAGATAAACCTACTTTTTGTGAAGTAACTGCACAGCTCCAGCTTCCAACAGTACCTTCCAAATGTCTCTTGTGCTTTGTTTTTCATGTGATGTCCAGAAGACTTCTTTGTCTGCTGACTCACAGTTCTGATTTAAAATGGAGGAGGAAATCGTGTGAAACTGTTTATCACTGATCCATGTTTGGACTTGATGGGAAATGGGACTTTTTTCCAAATTACACCAAATACTGAGACTCTAGTCTAGCAGACTGTTTTATTCACAGACTGCTACTGAACTACATTTAAATTTGCACGGAATACATGTTGTTATCTGAAGATGGAAGTAACCTAAAGGCAGAAAATTAAAATTATGAACAAATTCATCCAACTAAATCTGAATGTAATTTAAAAGGAAGAGATTTGCCAAAGTTTTTGTGAAGAGCGTTGCTTAATATCTGAGAGTTAAGTATCACATAAGAGCCTATTTCATATACGGGGGAAAATTCACTTTATTGAATAATTCATGTTATTTTTTTCTTGACTTATTCATATTAGAGAGCTTTGATCTGTTTTTGGTGGAGGCTGGGGAATGGAGTTGGTTCATACTGGATGTCTCAAATGCAGCAGTACTCAAGAGGTACAAATGTTGGGAGTTTTATCCGTGCACAAATGGCCTCTCCCTGTTTAGGAGGGGCTGGCAGAAGTGCAGCCAAGAGAGACCAAGGGAAATTGTTCAGCTGGGGTTTGCATTTTGGCCTAGAGGAAAAACAGGGAATGTCCCATCACCACCCCTCTGAAGCAATGGGGGCCCAGACTTGCTGAACTAAAAATGGAGCTGCTGTTGCTGTTTGTAACCTGCTTTTTCTCCAGGAGCAAAGCTGCCAGCAGCAGTGCAACACCATAAATTCCACTGTAAAATACTGCAGTGGTGGCAGCTGGACTTGGGTGGCTGGAAATGCAGATGACTGCTTGTGAACAAGGACACTCGATTTGTTACAAGTGCCAGAATAAAATCTAAATTAAATATTTCTCAGGCTGTCTAGGACAACAGTCAATATTACACACCTGTTATAGCAGCACAGCCAATGAATAGAACTGTCAATCTTTATTTTTGGCTTAAACAACGGTCTTCATTGTTAGTCTAATTCTTATAATTTGTATTCCATGCAGTCAGGAATATAAATGGCCTTAAATGTAAGTATTTAGTGCTTAATCCTGGTTGTTCTACCCAGCGCTGGCCTTTTAAACTCAACAGTTTTGTGGAGGGAATTAGATAACCTTTCAGAGATAAAGTTTCTCCTTTAATTAAACAATATCCCTGAAAGTACAAACCACTTTCCAAGAGCTGTGAGACTGCTGCAGACACACCAGAAAATAAATTGGGTAACTCCCACCTCCCCAGTAGTAGGTCTTAGCTGCCTTTTCTACATCTTCCACTCCATTTCCCGATAAGCCCTGAAAATGCATATTCAATGCAGCAATTTATCCTCAATGCCTCAGTGCAGCACTGCCTTAATTTGCCAATTAACACTTCACCACCCTCCAGCAGGGCCATCACTTTGCTCATGACTGTTAAAGCAGCAGTGGGACTGTGCCTGCTCACTTCACAACTCACTGCTGCCAAGGGGGTTACGTAAAGGTGAAAGCTCTTTCCATGACAAAGTTCCCACAGAATATAAGATCTGAAATAACTTCTAATTGTCTCAACTCCTCACATTGGCAACAGCTCTATGAGCTGAAGTTTCTTTGTACAGTTTCCTTTGCTTTTTAAGCAAATGAAACGAAAGAGGAAGAGGTGAGTATGTTTGGAGCAGAACATGTAGGATGGTTCCTAAGCAAACAGAGCTAGAGAGAAGGGGGAACAGGAACACTAGGGGTTATACTTAAAATTTTTTTGTTATCAGACTATTAATGACTGTCCTGCACAATAAACCCTGACACTTTTTTTCTTATTTTAGGGTAAGAAATTATATGAACTTGTTCCCCATTAAGTCCTGTCAATCACTATGCATTAGCATGTTTATCTAAAGGGGTTTCATTTCCTTTGGGAGCTTTGAGGGCTTCTCATGGAAGTCCAGGTTGTTTTGTGGCTGGTAAATCCATGTATGCCTAAACACACAACCCAAAAACATCAATGGAGAGAAGATAAAGCCAGGGTGGGGTCCACTGCTTTCCAGGCTGAAATGCTTACGGGGGAGTGTGGTAGTGGCTGGCAGTTTGTTTGCTCTTGGAGGGAGCTGTGCAATGCAAGGTTTTCTTATTTGAGTTTTGCCCAGAAGCACTCATAAGAAGAGAAATGGGAGTTTACACTGTAAGGAGAAAATAAATTACATGTTGCTGGCTGATGGACCAAGAGGCCATGCTCATTGAAGCGGAAGTTTTTGCCACTAAAATATGATGGATGAGCCATGTAATATAAATGTAGGCAGCTACTTTGTTACTCTTTGCACTGCAAATTCTTCTTAATCCCATCCATGATGGGCAAAAGACAATAAGCAGATGCAAAGACCTCTGCCAGCTCTGTTTGGCTCTGATGTTGGATTGGAGCCAACAGTTCCAGAAAATTTTTGCAAGGCATGCTGCTTTTCACTGCAGTCAGATTTCAGCTAAGATACATTTGAGATAAATGCAGTTCTACCATTGTCTTCTGTATCTGACTCTTCATGCCTACAGCTGTTCCACTTGCAAATAATGTTAATTTTTGAAAACTAGCTCATTTGCTGCAAGTCTGCTCACATGGATCAGTGGGAACTTGTCTGCAGTCGAAGAAAACTGCTCTTTATGAAAGAAAAATATTTCAGTATTACCATTTCCTCTCTCCAGTTCTGAGACACAAATAAATTTACTGGGTCAACGGTTTACTTTAAGCTACTAAAATAGAAGGTATTAGCAGATAAGGTGGTAAATGAACTGGTTATCAGCTATTTGTCATAGGACAAGACTGTTTTGTTTGTTTTTTTCTTTACTATTTATATTTAATTTTTCCCTTGTTAGTCAAGAATCTTTGGTTGTGGGGGGTTCCCCCCCTTTTATTTTTTTGACTGGTCATAATAAACTGTGGTTTCTGCTTCATTCCTAAATCCCTTGCTTCTTTCTAAGTTGGCTCTGCTTTGCCTTTGCTTAGTCTTCATTAATTGTCTTACTAATTATCTTATTAATTTGTGCTTTCTTCCCTCCCTACTTTATGGAACATCGGGGGTATTATGATTTATTTTTGTGAGTCTTGCATGAGAAATACTTATTTAAGCTAATAATAATTTGCTGGGAGATTCTGAAGAACTGTCGTTTTATAGGAAATACATCAGGTGTCCAAGGTGACTGGAGGGTAAATACTGAGAGAGTTTCAGGTCCTTGGGGGAGTTTGCTGTTGTCCCTGAGAACGATCCCTGATTACACCTCATTTGTGGTCCTGGTGATTGGCACAGTGAGGTCATTATTTGCAGGTGCTAAATAGATTTATTGTAAGAAGTAAATATAATATACTAAGTAAAAACAGCAAGTTACAAGGATGAATAATTTTAATGGCAGCTAATAGTACTTGTATTATTAAATTTTCATGTAGCCACAGAGGTGGGCTGACACTTGTCTGTATCAAGCATTGAGCACTGTGTGCAAGTTAATAGAAATTACCATGCATTGTAAAGTAGAAATTATGGAGCACTTCTGTTGGTTTTTTTTTTTCCCCCTCACTAAAATTTCAGCACTATGGTGAAATCAATTTATTTGAAAGCTGTGTGTTTACTCAGCTTCTACAAAGTGCTCATTTAGCCATTTTGGGTCTATTTTAAACCCCTTCTGTGATGCTGTGCTTTATCTTGTTACTTGTTCTTTTCATTCACTTTGTTTCCCTCAGTTTTAAACTGTTCTTGTTGTCTGAAATTAAATGGTAACAGATTTTGTCTTCTTTTTCTCATGGACAGATATTGAATAAGTATTTTATCATTACTATTAAGTAGAGGATTTTTTGTTGTCACAACCTGAAATACCACATAGCTGTGACTTGCCAAAGAAATCCTTCTCTTGTGACATTCTTGAACCACTGGTGGCTTTTATTTTCCATCCAACACCAATTGCATTGTACTAGAACAGCATCCTGCCTGCTATTGCTGCCATAACAAGGAAGGCCACATTAATATATTCATTTAAAACCTGGCACTCATTTTACTTCACACTGTTATCATTTTTACCAAGACCATTTTGCATATCTTTTATGTCTTCTGCATTTGACTTTTTTTTATCTCCTTTTATTTCTCAAGATGTATTTCACCTTTAATAGCTGCATAATCCCACAGAGCTTGTTCCTCCATACCCTGTTGTTCTTAAGTGCCAGTCAGGCACATTGTTCACTGTTTTCAGTGGAGCCCACTGCTCTGTGGGCTCATTTGTATGCCAGAATATTTCCCTGTTCACTAAACAAGATCATTCTTTCTCTGTGTGTTGTTACTCAACCATTCATAAAGATTCTCTCTCTGTGACTCTGGTTTTTAGGGCAGTTGTCATGTTGTTCTCATTCATATTCCAAATTCTTAAAATGCCACTCTACTGTACATGAAAGGAGGGATCCTAGATTTTTAATTCATGGCCTTCTTGGACACTTCCATCAAGACTGCTGCTGCCCTTTCAGTGGCTGGAGAGCTCTTTCCCTTTAGCCAGTCCTAGAGAATTAATTTCCTGGACATTTCCTTCGGTGTTTCTCCCCAATTAACAGTGAAGGGCCACCAGAAATCACCAGGGGGCTGAAGTGAACAGGAAACGAGTGGAGCCGCAGTGCTGGGGTTGTTCAGCCTTTTCAAGAGAAGGCTGGGGCAGGTCTTGTTGACAGAATGTTCTATGTGGCACATCCTAGAAGACACACAGTAATAGATTGTGGTTGCATTACCAAAATATGGATATTTGTGCAGGCATAAAGGTGGAGCCTGGCTTTGCTTAGTGGTTTGCAGGGACAGGACAAGAGGCAGTGGGCTCCAAGTGTTATAGAAAATATGGCTTTTGGCTTCTACTGAAGATGTTGAAGAAGAGTTAGATTTTAGGATTACTGAGCTCCTAATTATTCTTTATGAAGTTTTCAGTAAGTTGGAGATGCCTTATTAAACCTAGCCAAATTTTCCAGTTGTTTAAACAAGAAGATTACAGCCTTCAATAACGAGAGTGTAGTTCATTTCTGCAAGTACTGTATCTATTTTTGTCTTCCTTTATCTGTGATATTACCTAGGGCTAACTAGAAAAGCATCACTGGTATTTTTGTTCAAAAAGTAATTTTCAACTACACGATGGAAGAATTGGCATCCTTTGCTCCTACTTCCCCTTTCTTGTTGCCGTACTTGGTGCTTCTTTAAAATAATGAATTCAACAGAAAATCAAGTTTGACCAGGTAGATAAAACATCTGAGTATTTTGTTTCTGCCCCAGAAGTTCTTTTCAACCAATGGATTATCAAGTACAGCCCTGAGTGAGAAGAAGGCTGCTGTCCCCAGGCAGATGCATAGCCCAGAGTGAAGTGGGACAGCCATGTGACACCTCCTCTGATATCCCTGCATTCCCATCTATTTTCACATTAGATTTGCTGAGATAGATTTGGTTTCTTTCTACTTAGTAACACATAATTTTTCCAAGTACTTTATAAGTCTCCCCTTTGGCAACAAGCTGCCTCTTATGTGAGAGCTCTCCTGGCAGCCAAAAGAGCTGGAAATTCAGGAACCTGTTGAAAACCAGCTGCAAATCACTTGATGCCTGCAAGGCTGGCATTGGGAAGCCTTTCTTATTGTGACAAATATGCTAATTCAACAGACCTGCATACTATGTGATAGTGAGTGTGTTAAAAACTGGGAAGGAAAGCAGGCAGCTCAGTTTTGTCATCCGTCCAGGTTTTCAATTATACACATGTTGTGTATATATATATATGTCTGAACTGCTGCTAAAAACACCACTGTCCTTTTTTGATAGAAAAACAGTTTCAACAGGCTGTAAATGAGCAGGTTTTCAGTACAAAATTAGACAGTACACAGTCTTCAAACATCAGACTACACGGGAAGAAGTAATACTGAGCTGAAAACTCAAAGGATTCGAATCTTTCTCTGGAATCTGTGTGTATTTTCAGAGCACATTGAAAGAGACATTTCTGAAACTGTAATTTATGCAATTCCAAAGCAGAATTTAGATTACAACTTTGAAGTGTCTGCTACAAAGAGATGTGATGGTAAGAAGTTCAGTTATTAATCTGGGCTCCTGCGTACCAGACAGAGTTTTGATTGTAATGGGATTTTCCTTCTTTAAGGTATATGAAAAAGTGAGCTGTAAGGATTGATGTACTAGGCCACAGTATCCTTAGATATTGCTGTGTTTTAAGATGGGTTCTTTTTTCCTGCCAGTGCAGTTGTTGTCTTGCTTTGGTTGGATTTTTTTAAATGTCACCCACACTTTGTGTTGGTCTTTTGACTCTTACCTAGATTTAAGGTATATTACTGAGGTATATTACTAAAGGAATTGAGGTATATTACTAAAGGAGAGGAATGGAGATGAAAAAGGAATGAACTGAGACATGACCAAAATAAAACACTTCAATTCTTTTGTTTGTGAAAGGGCTATCATGTTATGTTGATCCTCTTAGAAGGAAATGTGTTTGAGTCACTTTGCTCCAAACCTGTACAACAGAGGTTTTTCTGAGGTAGGATCTTGGGATTGAAACAGAAATGTGTCACCATGTCCCTTATATGCCCCTGGTTTTGTTACTGGTGTGGGAAGGGCTTGTTGGAGAGCAGTAGTTCAGACAGTGTGTCTGGAAATAAACTGGCAGAGTTCCTCCCTGGGAGGCTGAAGGGAGGTCTCCAGGTGGTTGCTGAGACTGAAGCAGCTGCCCTGGGCATGCCTGGTGGAGGCAGGAATAATCCAAGTAAGACAAAGCCTTTTACACCCTATAATAATGCTGCATTGAAATTGCCAGGAATCTCATTTTACACTTCTTTCAAACCTGTCAGACAGTGAATCCAAAGAAGTGTCCCTGAGCCATTTTTGCAGCTCCATTGATAGAGTGACAAAGGAGATGTGGCACCAGCCTGTGCCAGCTGTCTCCTGGGCTTGTCCTGGGATGTGAGCTCTGCACCAAGGTGGGCCTTCATCACCTGAAGCTGGCTCTGCAAAAACAAAAAGCAGATCCTAAGTCTTTAAATAGTTTTAAGCTGAACTTTGAGCTGGGCCTCCAAAGGCAACTTAAATTGCAACTGCTGTTACTGACATAAAGCTCAGCTTAAATGGAAACCCATTTCACTGCTCTTTAATGGGGTGAGTGCTACAGCTGGGAGCTTGTCACCTCTTGGTGTCATTTATTAAGAGCCCAGTTTATGGTGCAGTTACTTGTGAGTGAAGACAAAAACTAACAGCCCTTAATTACCTGGCACTGCTTTCAGTAGGAGAACCCTGAAAGAGATGCTATTCAACAGCATTTATTGCACTATTTTTCTTGTACAGAGACCTGGCTACAGCCAGTATTCACTGCACTATTTATAATTTCTGCTGTAAGCCCTTCTGTTATTTATTAGTTATTCATAAAATGCACATATATGCAATTAAATATTAACATTAATGTACAATTCCATATGAAAATATTGCATCTGAATGTACAGAAAATTTCCTCACAAGGAAATCTAGGTGTGTATAATAGTTTCACAGTTATAATTCTGAACTTGTTATACCTAATTTTGCTATTACAGAAGTTGCTTGTCTTTGTTATGATGTAATGATGTTCAAAAGTTCGTTTTGGAATATGGAATGATGTAAAAAATGATGTGACAAAGTCTGAATATCAGTATCAAGCCTTGTTCACTGCTTGGGCACAAGAAAAATGGTCATGCCAGCATCAGGTTCTTTTAAAAATGTATTTAAGCATTGTTGAAGCAGGCCAAGTATCATAAGATACTGAATGGGGTATTCTGAGTATCATGGCAGAATTTGGATATCAAGTGCACAGACTTAAGGAATGGTGTGCTAAACATTACATGGATTGCTAAAAGCTTTATTTTTATTGCATTAGAAGATGTCCACATGTGAAAATGAAGCAGCATTAGACTTGTGCAGTGCTATTTGCTGTCTGAGAACTGGAAATTAAGCAGAAAAAAGTTTAGTTGTATGTTTTCAGCCCAAGGTTCAGTACTGACTTGCTTCAATTCTAGTTTTGGGCAGCCTAATCCCTTAAATTCCTATACTGGAAGATCTAATGGTGAGAACAATTACTTTTTCAAGCATTTCAAAAACATTGTTTACATTATAAAATTTTAGTGTCTCTGCCAGTGTATTTGGTGTACCATAGGTCTCATTATAACCTAGAAGGAGGTGTCATCTCTTCAGCCATGTGAGCAATTGAACAGAGGAACTGAGGCCCAGCTCAATTACATACAAGGTTTTGGGCCTCTTACTTGAGATTCACACCTCTAGTATGCAAACACATCTCCCAGGGAAGCTCTGATTAGAAGTAAACTAAATAAATGTATTTTAAGTCAACAATATGCATGAAAGAGTAAAATGATATGGTAATTAGGACACTGTGTCTGTCTGTCAGGAATGATGCTTTTTACTGAAATTATAAACTGATGGAAGAGCAGATTCTTGTGTATGAGTAAGTATCACTGGAATACCCTGCCTGCCACATTAACAATTAAGAAAACCTCTGTCTATTTTCAAACACTTTTTTTTTTGGGGTGGGGGGGTGGGGGCAGAGGGATGTGGTTGTTCAGCTTCTCTACTCTGGAAAAGCAGCTCTTCAGGGCTGTGCTGGAAGTGTTAGCTGAGTCTGACCACAGAGCTTTTATGAGGACACAATTTCCAAAGTGCCACTTGGCCTTTCCATCTTTGCCTTTCATTTTTGCTATAAAACGTCCCCTTTATTTCCTTGTTAGTGTTCTCTTGCAGACAAAAGCATTTCTCCCTTATCCAAGGTAGTATGCAAAGGAGGATTTTTGTGGTTAATAAAAGAATTGCTACTTGGCCATTCATTTTTGGGAATTGGTATGCAACTCTGACATAATGGAAAAAGGTCCAACTGGGTACTCAGAAGCAGCTTTGAAAAAGAGCTTCTCTGAGCAGCCAGCCTGTTCTCCCAGCTGTGTCCCCTGTATAGTACAGAGGTGGCCCAACACTGCATTGGTTTGTTTAGCTCTTGTTTACGTCTTCCCTTCAATTTTTGTTGTATCATATTTGCTGCCTCTAAAACCTTCTGTTGTGTGAGACTATTGTGGGATGAGTTGTTTCCATTTGTTACTGGATGAGGTTTAGCTGAGGGTGATGAGGAAAAAAAGTTTGCAGAATGAGAGTTTTAGAGAAGTGTTTGTAATCTCCTGGAACTGATGATGACTGTTCTTATGTCGTGGGTGGGGATGGGTTAGAGACAGAATTATTTACTGCAGAACCTGCTTGCTGATGCTGTTTGCAGCCTGGCTGAATGCTGTCACACTTCCTAAACATGCAGTAAATCAGAATTTTTGAGAATTACTATGTAACTGAATTTACTCAATGATGACTAGTTTGAGTAAAACAGAAAAAAAAAAAAGCAGTGCTTTTCACTGATTTACTGGTCAGTAAAAATGGTTTCCAAGCTTTGCTTTAAGTATTTCTTGGTATTTGGGAATCATCTTCCAGCAATTTACGCATTTCAGCCTCAGTCTAGTTTTCCTCTGCAGATTTTTGTATGAATGTCTCCCATAACATTTATTTTAGCTTTCCTTTGTTAAAGGAAGATACAACTCTCATTGCACAACTGTTATTTTTCCATGCCTTCCTAACAGAGTAATGGGGCCACTTCTCATCTTCTGTGCTTTCTTTGCTTTTTTATTATTATTTACTCTCAAAATGTATACAAAACCAGAGAGAAATTCCAAAAATAGTTTCTGGCTTAATCAGCGCTATCAATTCAACCCAAGTCTTTGTGACTGTAGGACTCCTTAATTTCTCAATTCAAAGAAGGCTGACATATGGTTTTAACATGTTGCAAAAACTGTAGCAATTACACAGTTCTGACTTCTTCCAATGGCATTGATTTTACACATCAACTTCATGTACAAGTGAATTTTTTAATCTTTTGAAAGTTTATGTATAAAGTACCAGATTGACAAGATGCTTCTTGAAATTGTGTAAGTTCTTCACCATCAGGATGTTTAAAATTGAGATTAGTCTCTACTGCAGTAGACTGTAATCATTTTCACATGTGCAGATCGTGGATAACTGGAAGAAGAGTTTACAGCTTTGAAAAAGCCAATGTAATTTGTTTTCTCTATTTGTTAACAACTGTTCTTGAGAGGATGCACTAAGAATATTACAAGACAAATAATTGGAAGAAGAGAGTGAGATTCTTGAATGGAAAAATGGCCAAGGCCATCTCTAAGGGAAGATGTCAAAGGACTCAAGATAGCAGGAATAAAAATGATGTGCCTGATACTCATAACTTCAGAAGTATTTAAGATAGCTCTACAAGCTTTTAATATGCTGAATATCAGGTCAAAGATGAAGTGTTGGGCTTCAGGTGATAAAACTAATTTAGTTATAATTAATGACACTTGGATTAAAATGGACCAGAAGAGCAGGAGCCTATTCCTTAGCAGTAATCACTATCAGCAGTTTTGTTATTTTTTTAGAACTAATGAATCTGATACTGCGAAAAATTACCAAAGAATCTGCAGTCGAAATTAGACTACTTTGCTATATTTTAAATTAGGTGTGCCAAAACCTGAAAAATTGCTTTTTAATTTCCAGATAACATCCGCAGAAATGCGAGACCTCAGTTAAGGCTATGCAGTATTCCAGCAGCATGGAACTTGCTGTTAGTACAGATAAGCTGTGCTGGGGCAGAGACTGCTTCCAGACCTATTCCCTGAGCTGAAAATGGGGCTCACATACCTGGGGAAAGAGGACTGCCACATGGGTGAAAGGATTAGTGGCCCTCATACTGTCAGTCTTGTAATTTAGAATAAAAGTCTGCACCCCCCAATTAGGAATTTGACCTGTAACACTTTGGAAAAAACAATGGCAAGGGTTGTGGAAGCAGATGAGTATGTATTAGCACTGTAAAAACTAATATAATAAATGCCAAGGCCCTGGAGTGAGATTCAATCCCTTGTGCAATCCAAGCCACTCTGACTGGTAGCCTGACCCTGGTGGGGGAAGTCACTCTGGGATTTCTGGGCAGCACAATCAGGCCTATCCTGGAAATGATAGGGATGTTCTCAGCTCTCAGTGGGTGGATGCAAAGGAAAGGAAGTTCTTGCTCATTTTTGTAGTAATCCTTTGCTTGCCCTCTGTGAGACAATTCAGCTCAGAATACACATTTACCCTTGAGAAGAAAGAATGCACCATTTGTTAGAAACTCAGGGTTTCAGAACACTTTCTCATTGGGAATTTTTGACAGCTCCCTGGGACTCTGAGCTCCTGCTCATAATGAATCCCTGACAGCAGATGGGATTTTCTCAAAGCGCTGGAGTGGAGCTTGGCCTTAGATGGTCTGGGAATCTGGGCAGTCCTTTGGGAAAGGGAGATTCAGGCTGAACTTCAATTAGGTACATTCAGCTTTCCAAACTACTGGAGCTTTGCTAGAGAGCAGAACAACACCCCTTGCTTTTTTCTTTCTCCTGCCCTCTTTTTTTTTTTTTTTTTTTTTTTTTTCCTGTCTCTGTCTGGAAGAGCTCCTTTATGAAATGTGTGACTAGGACTTGTGAGATTTTAGGTTTGTGATAACAGTCTAGGGTCTTCAGTCCTACTCATGGGAGGATTAACCACAACCATTCCAACTTAGAGGAGAGATAGTCTTGAAAAGAGTTTATTCACCCTTTTATGTCTGTCATTCAACAACTTCAGCAGGAGAAATGAACCTAAGGAGATTAGGAATTGCATGTTAGCCATATTTTCAGTATTTTTGATAGCGGTATTGGTCTGTTCCCTGTATATTCTAATGACTAAGATTTGAATAATGGTTCCTTGCTGTTTATGATCTTTTGAAGTTCCCAAGTTGGAATAATTTAGGGGTTTAAAGAAGTGTATTGCTGTTTGCTTAATACCTTCTTCTTATCAGGAGCAGAGTAATTTATTGTTGCTTGGATGAGACTGGCCTAGACCAATAAACCTCCATTTCTGCCTGTGTGTTTCTGTACTTGCTCAGTGGTAATTCATGCAAATCCCTGATGATGCTCCTGGAAACTGGTTGTTGTGTGGGGTTTTTTTTTAATTAATTACTTTATCTTTTGTACTTGAAAACTGGTTTTCTCCCCTCTTGTATATAAAATATTTAACTCAATGGTGTTTCTCAGACACTTTAAAGTGAAATGGGCACTTAGCTCCTTCACAAAAGTGGAATTTTCTGGAATTATTCCAAGGGTAACAGAGAGCAGTAAGAGCAATTTTAATTATAAATCCTATTTCATCAGCTGATTTTTGTTGGGGAGAGGGGCATAGGATTTACTTTTCCTGTAGTGCAGAATAGCCTGAAATGCTCTCAGGGCATCTTCATAGGTAGAGATGTAGCAACAGAATTTGTATTTCCATCCCTGTTAATTCTCTCAGCTACCTGAACACAGACACTGCAGATGTTTGCATCTCTTTTAGCCAAGGTATTTTAGTCTCACGATCTTTGGGTATGAACATACATTTACTCAGATCTTTGTTTTCCTGTTTTACCTTCCTGTTCTGAGTAGAGATTCCTGTTGGAGACTTGTAACCTTGTGATCAGGAAGAACCAAACTAGCTGGGTATGGATGGAGGGAACTGCGAACTCAGAATTACATCCGAGTTAGGATAAAATTTTAATATCTAAATTCTGAAATTAAGTGTTAATTGAGCCTCTCCTTTTCGAATAAGCATAAATAGTTTCTTTCCCACCTACTTGCCACTTCTTTAGTGGATTTAATTATCACCTAGCCAGAAGGCAGGGACAATATTACACCTAGAGAGAGGGGATGAGAGGGGGAAGGAGTCACTTTAATGAGATGGAAGAGAAGTCGGGGAATGAAGAGTGCATGTATAATTTGCTAGAGTGCTTCTATGTTTGTGTATATACACGTATATATTTATTAGTGTACTAAAGGTGACATTGATTGTTGAAGCTTAAAGCATCCAACTTCAGTGAGCTGAGTGATGCTTTGTTTCCTTCTCACATTTTCCATGGTGTCTTCACTCTTTCCTGCCTTAACATTTCACTTTCCTCAGTAGTTATTACTGTTGTAACCATAATGTCTTATTGAAAAAGAAAAACAAATAAACGAGTGTTGTACATGGGTTTCAATTTATTAGGTCTCTTTGTAATAAACTGCTACTGTAGCCATTTGACTCTATTAAAATAATTGATTTATATTAACACTCGTTTTTACCCTATGGGGCATCTCTATGATGGGTATTTTATTTCATAAATAAATAGCTGTTTAGTTAAAATGGAAAAGAACTCTCAATTTCTTGGAACCCTTGGTAGTGCAATGAAATGACAGAATGGAAATAAGATAACAGGTGTAGCAAGGCAGTTCTGCTCCTCAGTGACCCCACTCTGAATGGGATTACATTATAATCTGCATTGTTCTGTTCCAGTTTGCTGGTTCCTATAGGAAAAACATTTCCCTTGCAAACTGACTGTTGACTTTGATAATTCCCTAACATTTGGCTTCTTGAGACTGCATACCTTTGTACTGCTGTCTTACATTGATGGATTGATTCCCTGCAGTACTAAATCCAGCCAGTTCCTGATCTCTGGTCTTCTGAATTCCCACTTAAGTTCTTTACAGCTATTCCCTGCAGGTCAAAGGAATAATTTTTCCTCCAAATTCACAGGCTAACCAGCATAAGCAAAATGAAAAAGAATGTTAGATTATTAGTAATTTCTAAATGCCTTTTCTCATAAATTCAGTGTGTTGTTCCTCCAAATTCATAGAAGAAAAGATTATGTGAAATGAATGGTTTGGCTTTTTTCAGTATCTGTTCAGTGAACTATAGTCGTTCTCCTTGTTTTTTACCATCCTTAGGCTTGAAAGCTTTTTTCTTCCCCTTATCAAAATCAGAAGATTGCTCACTGCAGCAAACAATCATTCAGAACACTGAAAGGTGTTCTAGACTTTCCTTAATTTCCTCTATTTTACAGCAGCAGTGAAAGGACAGCTGTTAACCAATTTACTTGAGGTTTAGGAAGAGCTGGGGTATCCAGTGAGCCCTTTCATGGGAGCTGTTCTGTACCCTGAATTACCCTCACTGCAAGGGAAGGACCAAAACTGCATCCAGTTATAAAGGTGCAGCAGTATGGTTGATTTGCACAAGGAGCTAATGATATTTTGATTTGCTTTTTTGCTCCTTTCTTAGTAATTGCTAACTTTGATGTCTGGTTTTGCACTCCTGGGTACTGGATTTATGTTTTCACAGCACTATCTACCCTGACCTTAACATCCTGTTCCTACGTATTAGTGGCTGGCTTATCACTGTGGAGCTAAAATTATTTTTTCCCTTGTGCATCCTTTTACAACTATCCTTCCTGAATTTTATCTGCCATTATCTCACTCCATCCCTTGGCTGCCAAGTTTTTCTGTACTTCTTCACAGTCAATTCCAATCTTTACCACCGTGAATAACAGTAGCATCCTGAAAGTTTGTCATCACACTCTCCACTCCTTTTTCCAGATAACTTAAAAACATGCTGAACATCAGGGTCTCTCATAAATCCTGTAAGACTCTGCTGAGTATCTCTCTTTGGAGAGAGAAATGGCTTTTTCACTGACCTTCAATATCCTCCTTTTTTAATCACCAATTTTATTCATGTGAGGACCTTCCTTCTCATGACTGCTCAGCCTGCTTTGCAAAGCTTTTAAAAGATTTCTATCTGAGGCCTTTTGGCAATCCATGGATGTTGTATTAACCTCACCTGTCTTATCCATACTGTTCTTGGTGACAAAAGTAATCAATATGGTTTTCATACATGCCTTGCATTTATATAAGCTGTGCTGGTTGCTGTGTAAGGAGCCTATTTATTGTGGCTTTGCTAATTCTGGGGGTGGCTCTTTTATAGCTTCCAATAATTTCCCTGGACTAGGTTTCAGAAAAATTAGGAGTACTAATAATAAAAATTAATAATATTGATTTGAGAGAAATTTTCCACAAAGTTATATTTAAGTCTTTCTAGTCATCTCCCAGTGTTCTGCCAGCAAGGTGGTTTGCCATGATATTGCATACCACACCTAAATAACTATTATCTCATTTCTAATACCCAAGTGCCAGCTCCCTGAATTTGGTGTCTGGATTGATGCTGCCATAAACTTTGGATCTGACACGTTGATGTGCTACAGGTTCTGACACACTGCATGTGAAGGGAGCTTTATCTTCTGTGAGTGTTTCTTCTCTCTTGTGGCTCCCTAGCAAATTTTACTTAAAAGAAAATGAAGCATTCCAAGATTTGCTTCCCAGCACAGGGAAAAAAAAAAAAAAATCCTGTTCCATTTCCACTTCAGAGCAGATGTGACCTTGCTGGTGTTGGACAGATCAGTAAACAGCCACAGTATTCCTCAGTCACTTAAATTGTTTTCACAACAGTTTTCTGGGGAGTTTCTAAAATACAAAGTCACAGCCTTAGAATGATCTTATTTTCTTATTTGTTCTTTCCAAGTCATTAAGCAAGAAATAAAAGCAATGCAGTTACACATCTCAGATTAAATAAGAGTCACTGCTTGGAAGCGAATTTCTGACAGGAGCTTCTTGCCTTACTGTATCATGTCATGTTTTTGAAGGACCAGACCCTTGGGAATACAAGGTAGCCTTTGGGTCAGCTCCCACTGCACAGTACTGGAAACCAGCTGCTTTGAATCCTCAGTGTAATGGGCTGCACTGGTGAGCTCCTTTCTGGAGTTCTGGAAGGAAGCTGGTAGTGGAACTAGAGCTGTTCAGCTATCTGACCCACAGCAGCCAATAAAATGATACAGTATGAGGTCCCAGCTTTTCATTTGCACTCTGTCGAGTCAAACTGAATTAGATGAATCAAGTAACACACTGTCCAAATGACCCTTGTTTTAATTAAAAGAAGACTTTTTTGTACTTTGTATTATTTCATATTCAAGCGAGTTTTATCTCCCATCTCCTACAAGGACAAACAAACTACTAGAACCAAGATGCGTACAGAACAATTTAAAGGTGATTGTATCAAAAATAACAGAAAACCCTTTCATCTAAAGAGCAATTAAAGACTCAAATAAGCTTTCTCTAGTGCTTATACAGAGGGAAAACTCAAGTGCTCCAAAGGATTGATACATTCTGTTTTGAGAGCCTTATGCCTGGCAGCAAATTGTAATTCCCAGGTATTTATGTTTGCACTGCTTCACCTTTTTATAAAGCATATGTAACATGTAACTAAATCTGAGCTGACACCCCTGGTTGCAAATGCCTTTTGCAGAACTAGAACTGTGCAGTGGGAAATTAAGTAAACAGTCATTCCAGATATATAGCAAAGTAAAGGGAAATGTTCTTCCTGCTAATTTACACATGCAAATTAGATCAGGTTCTTGTATCAATAAATCAATACAGCTTAATGAATTCCTTGGGTGGAATTCAAGTATGACAAGTGGAGTTTGTTTGGAAGAAAACAGTCTGTACCTTATTTTTGATGGTGTTTTCAAACCATGTCCTGAATCATTGTGGTCGTTTTGTTGATGGGGGGTTTGGGGTTACTATCACAAAACACACTTAGCTTTATGGTATATGCTTTATTTCTAGTAATCCCAGCATCCTTATTTTCCCTACTCCTTTGACCTGAGCACTGCCATTGTTTTCCCTTGGTGTGGCTGTCTCAGCCAGAACTGGTGGCGTTTTCTGCAGATGCCTGTGCATTATAATTCACTTTGCTGCTTTACCCTTCCCTTCCTTCAGCACACGGTCACCACTGGGCAGCTGCAGGCAAGGGGGAGTTGTCACTTGTGTCCTTTCCTTTTTTCTGCCTCCAGTGAACTCAGGTTTACGAACGTGAATAATTGTTCCTGTCAAAAGTCACTCGAATGACAAAGACTCAATGGAGGTATAATTTTCAGTACTATAAGAGAAATATTCACTCAACTAACTTTAATTATCTTAGTTAACACTCATTGTTCTGCCACCCTCCTTAGTGAACTTCAGGAAAATATTCTAAACATCTTAAATATGGTTATGGAGGCTCATAGTTAAGTTGATGTTGCAAAAAGTGCTGTGGTGATCATTTGAAATGTAGAGTGACACGCTCCTTGTTTTGTGAGAGTCATATTGACAATTTATGTGGTTTATGTAATAGAGTGCACTTACAACAAATGGAGGAAATTTGGTCCTTTAGTGGGCAACAGTGCTTCCCTTGTCTTGCTACTTTCAGTGACACAGTTCAGGTCATCTCAGCTGCTATCCATACCTGATAATGCATATCACATTGATCTATTTCTATAAAAAACATTATCTGCAAAGAGATGTTTTTAGATGACAGGTTCTGTGGCGGATAATAGTGCTCATATATTTTTTGAACTCTAAGAATTTTTCTCTGCTGAAAGTTGAAATTTGCCCAAATAATGTTACCCCAAATGTTTTCCAAGTGTGTGGTTATATAGGTATGATTTGGATTACCTGCCTGCTTTTTCATGGTTTTCAGGTTACCACATAGGACCAGTAATCAAGGTAACACAAACTGCATATGGCCACAAGGTAATTACAGAGATGGATGGTGATCTGAAATGGTTGGGTAAGGATTGTTGCTAAGTAATTATTTGCTTAGTGTTTTGAGATGCTTCTGAAAACCCAACAGTTAATGCTATTTACCTGTCTTGGTTGGGTTTTTAAATATGGCATCACCATTACCCTTGAAACCACCTTCAGCTGTTTTAAAGTGCAAATTTCATCAGCATCATGTTAAAATTCATTTTACAGACTGATGTTCATCAAGTTTTTTTTAATTGCTTGCAAAGACAGCATTCTTTCCCAGGCTGAAAGATGAGGAGAGATAATAATAGCACTTGGCCCACAAATAAAAACACCAAAGATCACAATGGTTTCTATAAAATCTCAAATAAAAGCTTAACTATCAACTGACCTTGTGAAAAATGAGCAGTTTTGTAATGTAGCCTTTGAGTTCAAAGGAGTGGGGTTCCTTTGTTGGTACTTGATGATCAGCCTGGTGAAGGATGAGGGATTGTTTTACTGAAAAGAGCTGTTCACAATCAGCATTTCTAAATCACCCCAAAGTGAAAGGCATAATGGGGAGGGAGGCATCAAGTAAGAAATGGCATGATAAAACATGGTAAAAACAGCTGGGTCGATGGAGAGGAATATGAAGTTCTGAATGATAAACCTTGCAGTAACCTTCTCTGTTTTATGGTACAAATGTTGCAGCTGTGAAAATGACATATTTTGTATCTTTTGAAGTGTTCCTGTAAAGGATTTTGGGGTGAATTTAAAGAACTACATGAGGACTACTTCCAAAGTTTTCCAGGTAGTGTTACAGGTTGCCCAGAGAACTTGTGGGTGCTCCATCCCTGGACATGTCCAAGGCCAGGTCAGACAGGGCTTGGAGCAGCCTGGTCCAGTGAAAGGTGTCCCTGCCCATGGCAGGAGGGTGGAACAAGGTGCTTTTTAAGGTCCCTTCCAACCCTAAACATTTCATGATTTATAAGTTCTTAGTAAGCAGCTGATTCCTCTCCTTTTGGAAATATGTACTTCTATTTTATTGAGATACTGCAAGGGATTCAGCTTAAAAGGAAACAAATACATACACAACTCACCTCTCCTCAATATATGTATCCTACAGGGAAAAGCAGCAGGAGTTTATTTCTCTTTAGAAAAAGATTAGTCTTAAATGAAAAGCATTTAAACCATAGAACAGCTCTGGAGATAGCTGACCTCTCATCAGATGATGTGTCCTGTCTTTAACCTACTGGCAGTATTCCAGGGAATCTTTGGAAGTTCTAGGGCATTACATAGGAGTATAAAGATTAACTGTGTGAAGCATAGGCAGAATAACCCCAGTTTTAACAGGAAAAATCTTGTACCTGTCAGCCACCTGAAAGCAGGACTAGTTCAGAGCTCTAAATCATCATCCGTGAGGGTTAAGGGCAAAAGAAATAAGTTGTGTGCTAAACATCTTTACTGCAAGTATTGCAAGAAACTTTGCACAAGGACTGCTAACTCGGGTACACCACATTTCTACCTGAGTCAGTGCTGCAGTGTTCTCAGGATCCCTCTCTGCTCATTTTTAATAGACCTATTTGTATTGCTATGAAATAGCTGTAAGGCTTTTTGTGCTTTGTTGGGACAGAGAAATCTGGCCATTAAATCACAGAAGTGAAAGAAATAAGCTGACTTATATTGGTTGAATAGAAGTCTGTGCTGCCTGTGAGGAGTGTATGGTTCACATAGTTCTTTCTTGTCCTCTGAGTGCTCTGGAGACATAAAGAAAGGATGCATCAGTGCTTATATGTCCTTAAAATCAGGTGTTTAAGTCTAATGCATGCAATAATGCACCATCATCTTCTATGTGGTTCAAGTATAGTGCGTTGTCTTTTATGGTGACATCTTTCACAACACGTGGAAAGAATTTAGTGAGCTATTTTCAAGTGTTCATTCTGGGCTTTTTGCAAGGATAGGTTTCAACAGAGATAGTCTTGATGAGTAAAATCCTTGCTCAGGGTTATTTTTACTAAATTCCTCGAAGATGAGACAGACAGGTGTTCATCCACTGCTGCCTCCTATGGAAAAATGCAGTGGGATGCTGTTCGAAGTATGTATTGGCTGGCAGGTTAAATTCTGCTTAATTACACTCAAACAAGTGCCTCAAGAGCAAGATGAGCAAGGAGAGGGATAGCTCAGGTGCAGAGGAAAACAGCTTCAACTGTTATAAATCACCTGGATGCCATTGCCTGCCCCTGCAGTCTGTTAGAATTTTGTTTACAAGAAGAAAAAGGCAGTGCAAGGGGCATTCAACAATGTCTATGAAGCATCCTGGTGAAATAGCCACGTGTTTTCACAACCTTTATGGTATCTATCGGATTTTAAACTATTTCCCCAAGTAATTTCAGCTCTAGGTTAATGTTGAGACAGATTCTGGGAG
>JACBWW010000034.1:5135158-5145268 GCA_020086605.1 Lanius collurio | reverse complement strand
GCTTGTTGCTGTACAAAATTAATATTGCTGCAGGTGATTGGAGACAAAGTTACCTAGTGGCCATATCCAGCTGTAAAAACACTCAGCAAGAGTTAATTACTTAACTAACCTCAGCATCAGGTGCATGTGAGCAAGGGGCAGAGTAAGACAGAAAGGCTTGAGCTAAAGCTTCAAAGGAAAAATTTAAAACCAACTGACTTGTGTGGTAGAATTACAAGCAACTAAAACTATCTTCTAGGCAGAAAAGTCCCTACGTTTCATTCTGAGTTTCTGGGTTTTTTTCAGTAGGAGGAAATACACTACAAACCCTGCCCACAATTTCTGCACAGGGAAACAAAGGCTGCATCAGAGTTACTATTTTCTATTTAATGTTTTCTTAATTGCTTTCTTTCTAGCGATTTAGCCAGACCTCAGTGGTTGGAAAGGCTGGGCAAAGACCTGGACAAGCTGTCTGGAAACAGCTCTTAAGAGACATAGAGTAGTCCTTTGACAGTCACAGAACTTTGCCATCAGAGCCAGATTTTAATTTTCAAGGTTGTTTTACACATTACGTGATGCATCATCCACTGAATCAGTGTCTCGGAAACATCTCTGGAATTTTAGAGACCTAACAACAAATTCCTCTTTAAGAAGCACATCATCTGAAACTAAAAGACCTCAGTGGTCATGCAGTAAACTATCACAGTAAGGGATATGAGGCAGAAACCAGTTATTTTCATTTTCTTTTAAGAGCGAATACAGCCATAAATATGAAGTACAAAATTTCAATTGCTTATTTCTTATGCTACTGGCAAAAAACCCAAAGTAAAGACAAAAATCAAATAAAATTGAGGTCCTGTGGTACTTGAACTATACTAAGAGCAAACAGATACCTTTTTGTGCCAGGTTAAAAAAAAAACATCCCCATGGCATATAAACTTAGCATTACAAAACAATGAGAAGCGCTTCTGTGAGTCTGTTATGAAGACAACACACATCAGAGACTCTTCAGTGATTAATTGAACTCCAACAGAGATGTTATGTAGCAAATACCTTTACTGTGGAGTTATTTACCTGAGTAGCTTCCTGTGGGAGCTTTGTGTGTTTCTACTCACACTTATCTCTCTATTCCACAGTGGTATATAATACTACTAAAAGAAAGAAAAAAAAATATTTAAAGGGCTATTTCCTGTGGTTACTCTATTTATCCTCAAATCAGTGTGAACCAAGTAACAGCAAAGGCAGATTTGGGTCTACAATGCTCCTCAGGAAAAAACATTATTTGAAAACAACCATGATTGTCCTGGAAGTCCTCTGGGACAAGTAGAAAGAGTGAAGCTGCCCAATACCCAATTTTAACGTGCACCTTGATAACTAAAATGTAAATCCCCTTTGCTCTCATCAGCTTTCCCCTCTTTATTCAGATACAACCAGTGACAGTGGTGTCCCACTGACAGTGGTCCTCACATGCCAGCCAGCAGTACTGGAGGTGGGTCCTTTGCCTGGATTCTGCCATTTCTCTAACCAAACTCAGCAAGTCACCCCAATGTGATCCCTACCAAGTCCTTTTGGAAAGTGAGAACATCAAGCTTCAAATATATTCTTTCTGCAAAGGAACAAGACCACACAGAAAGAATACCCTTGTGCTGTTCTTGTGTTTTCTAAGCATTTGGTACAGAATCTCTTGCAAAATTACTTGAAAACAACTCAGAGAAGTTCACAAGCAGAACAAAACTTTAAACTTCCAAAGCTCTCTTTTTCCTGTTGTGAGGATATCACAAGGCAGATCTGTCCTGGAGCTTACAAGACCAGCTCCCATCCCAGCTCGGTCACCTGCTGGTAAAACTACAAAGAACTCTGATCCTTCTTTTTTTTTCTAACAACAATAATCTGAAGCACTAAAAACCCAAGCACAGTGAAACCCGCAGAGGTATTCCAAGGAAGCAATAACTGCAGGAGTTATTGAACTTGCACAGAGATACTGTCTCTTGACCTCCCTCTCCCTGCTATTTTATGCATATTCCAGGTAGTAAAGGCTTCCGGGAATATAGAAAGGGTTAAATAAAAAAGGGGAGGAAAAAGGAGTTCAAAACCCCCCACCATTTCAAAAACCATGACAGGGAGTTAAAATGAGAAAACCTGTCAGGGCCAAACATCAGTATTGTTAGTACAGTTACTAACATCAAAACTGTTGTTTGTGGCACTTGGATTCTTGGCACAGTTTACATTCATTCAATTTCTCTTTCAGTTGGAAAAAACTGTTGAGATGGCAATGCTTAAAATTTTTTGGGATTATCATCTCCTTAGGTCTTCCCCATACTTCCAACTCCAAGGTGTGTGTAAGGGATTTCAGTTAGCTTCATTTCAGCCTTGAGTAAAATCTGAATTAGGGCCTGGTAGCCATGGTTAACGGGCAGCTGCTGCTCACTGCTGCCACCGCATGGGAGCGGGCACGGCCCAAACGCTCTGCAAAACAAAAGGAAATTTTCTTTTCCAATTTTACAGGTGTTCATTGGCTTGTTGGGTTTCTCTGCCCACATTAAGTTTCAATTCTAAAAAAGTTATTAAAATTAAAAGCATATAAAGATAATACAAAGTGTCAATCAACTTTGCACTTTTTTCTTTCCACAGAAGCTTTATATTTGGCACACACAAAGAAACTGTTGAAAACAACTATATACCCACAAAATAACCTGTAGTAGCGAAGCTCACTGTCAGTTTTCACATCTCTGATAACATTAGGGGAATTGCCCCTTTGGGGAGAAGGCTCAGCACATAGCAAGAAACTGTAACATGGAAAATGCAAAGTCAGTGAGGGAACCCATTAAATATTAAAACAAGGAAAAGAGGCAGCTCCTGGTATGATGGCATGCCAGGATTTAAATATTGCTTATTTAAATAAATATGTTTCTTAGAGAAAACAAAGACAGGAATATTTTCAGTGCAAAGCCAAGCTTTTCTGCAAATTCCTTTTCAGTTTTCACTCATTCTAAACCTGAACTTTGTGAGGTTCAGCCTAGACCACCACAGAAAAGCAAAATATATACTTGAAAGAGAAACTGGAAAACACAAGGATATTACGCAAATACCAAATGATAAAGTAGATAAATAGAAAGAAAAACATTTACTTTAAACTACCCCCAGTAAAATTTTAGGAGGCAGCAAAATGTTTTTCCCTCTGAAATCCCAAGTAAAGTCACAAGCTCCAGATGTAGAAAGATCACCCAGGTTGGGAAACACACAGGGAAGAGAAGAAGGAGAAGGATCCAAAGAGAAAATAAGCAGCAAAGGAAGTGACTGAATAATAATCTTTGGTGGTTTTCCTTCAGAAAAGCAGACTGCAAGGTCACAGTAGGAGGAATGTGATTAACAGCCTGCAATGTATTGGCAAGATCACCAATGTATTTGAGCAGAGACAACTACAAGGCCTGAGAAAGATGTGAATTAAGTAAAACAAGATCTTAAAAATGACCTGGACACAAGCAGACAGCCCTAGAAGACAAGCAGAGTACAAGTGTGGTCCTTCACACCAGGGAGTCCATTTGCTGCTACACTCTAGGTCAGCCACAGCTAAGGACAGACACAAATTACTGCCTTGTTAAGAATTAATATTTAAGTATTAGCTCCAAGTGCACAGAACAGGCACTGTTGCTCAGCAGATGCCGTGGCTGCTATAAACTCTATGGTGTGATGAACGGTGCCATATCCGAGGCTCCCTGACATTTTCTGGAGGCAGGATAGTGAGTAATGCCCAGTTCCTGCCCATTCCTGACTCCAGCCAGCTGCACGGTCTCCCATTTCAGGGCTGCCAGTGCAGTTTGCTGAGGTGCACAATGCCATCACTGATGTCATCCCCAAGCACAAACAAGAAGTGCTTTCCTCCAGAACAGAAAAACCAGGCGCAGCAATCCCAGCATTACTGTAAAACAGGACTGCACAACACAGATCACACCTCCACACAAGAATTAATCATTTGCTCTTCAGTTTGGGACTGTCATGCAAAGCTAGCTGGTAAATAGGTAATTATTTTTGTATTATTGCCTTGGAGGCATTGATTATTGTCACTTAGTAAGTTGTTTCACTACTCCTTTTGCTCTTCCTTGGAGATGATGAACAGCTCTAGAGTTTGCTGTAAGCCAGGCTCCCCAGGCTGCACCGTCTCAGCAGCTGCTGCTGCCAGAGCCACGTCCTGGCACCATTAGAACATAACCGTGGCACGATTATTGGGTTCCTGCAGTATAGCCTCCCTCTGATTTAGTGAGTCAGGCTGGCAGCTCGTATGTTCAGCTTTCTATATTAGCTGAGGCGCAATTATGCAACAGATAAAGTCCTCTTTAATGCAAATATCATCTCTTTATGATGCTATATGTGTGTTCATTAGAACTCTTGGTGTCTAATGTTTTATGAGTGTTATGTCTCCAGGTTCTCAAGGAGAAGCGATCAAGTCATAAAAATTCTGGTATTTGCTTCCTTCTTCTCACCTTTCATCTTCTATTTACATGAGGTTGCACTAATGCTGTCAATTATCCAAGCATCATTTGGTTTTGGGAAGATGTACTTTTCCTACCTACTGCTTAGATAAGAGAAATGCTCTGAACTGTATAATTTCAATTCTTTACTGCATGCGTGCAAAGAGAGAGGTTATTGCTGAATTTTAGGACAGTCCTTATTTTATTTATGACTTCAGTATTGCTTTTCATTTTCATTTTTGGTGATAATGACTTGCTGTCTTTGATATAAATTTTCAAGGTCCTTTGTGAACTCATCCTTGCTATGGTCTCTTGGATGGATTAAAAAAACCAAAAACTTCTCAATGCTTTACAAATAAAGCTACCAATTAAAAGTCTCATACAAGCTCAGATGAACGGAACTTATTTCAACTAATTCACAGGGAATATAAACACTGGACAAAATATAATGAAGCTGTGCTTTGTCAGTTGTAGAAATCTCCTTCCTGGTGAGATCCTGCTGTGCTACACGGTCACCTAGGCCAGTGAAGAACTTTGACCATAAACCAGCACTAATTCAACCACTGCTATCACACCAAGAGGCATCAGTGAACACTGAAGTGTTAGAAACAAAAAGAAAAGACCCTATCAAGGCATTTTATGTAATTTTCAGATTTACAAGAAAACTGCTTTCCCTTAAAGCAATTCAAGTTATTGTCTATATGTAAGTATATACATACTTCACGCACATGCTGTGATAGTCTTATTTGCCAAACATCAAGCAATATGTTCACAGTCTCCGACCCTACACCAATAAATAATGTTTCCATATAATTTTACTAGCATTATCAAGTATGTCAACTTTTAATAAACCTAAGACTCACTGAATTGCAGACAACCTATCCTTTACTTGGATACAAGTATTTTTTTCTTGCTGCAGCTAAAATTATTAAAATTCCACAGGAATTAAATACAATACTCAATAAAAATGAGAAAAAAAGTCTGTAAAAACTGCCTTAACTGGCTCTTGTCCAAGGTGTTGTAAAAAGTCCATGGTACATTGTCAATGGGACTTAAATGTTCTACAGGGGCAGACTATATGGAAGTTTCATCTTGACCCTCCAAAGAAATGGCAGGTTTTTAGTTGTTATTGTTGCTGTTGGTTGTTTTTTTTTAATGTCAGTACAGCTAGTCCTTTAAGACAACAAACCCAGAACCAGTAGTAATCCTCCTTAGTATGAAATGGTATCATCCTGGATTAAACGAAAGTAGAAACAATATTTTCAAAAAGCTTCTTTCTACTAAGACAATTACCAAAATGGCTGAAATCTGGTACTAATGTATGAAATAGCCATCTCAAATAATAAAAGTGTAACTTTTTTTCCAAGAGTCTAAGTTAGGGAGGACTGCAAAGACTGTTAAAAGCAGCCAGGGAAAGAACGCCAGAGAAGGATTCTGATTCCTTAGAGCATCGCACCAACTGAACTCATTTTGGGACTGCCATCCCCAGAGGGAGTCTCAGGGGCCTGAATTCAGGATCTGGGCTCAATGCACAAGAAGAAGGAAGAATGAAAATGCTGGGACTGATGCCGAGTCCCCCCCTGGAACACTGCAATCAGCACGGGGAGCAGTTTGCCTTCCCATCAAGGCCCACGATCCCCCTGTGCTCCATACAGAGCCTATCCCTACCCTACAGAACTCAGTCATCGCTCCAGCAAACTCCGCTTGGCTCCAGCCAGAGGAACCCCTACCTGGTGCTCAGAGATGCCCAAGGGCTCAGTTACTCAGACTTTCCAAGTCAGTAAGAACCCCGGACACGCACGCACTTTGAAGGTATCCCTGAGTGACAGGTAAGCGCCACACAGACAAAATCTGAAAGAACACCATGTCTAAAAGTAGCAATGAAGACCTACTAGGACTTCAAGAAGGTACCACAAATATCAGATAATTCCAGGTATTTCCATTAGGAAATAATGATGCAGCTTTTGTTGAGCTTCACAAAACCTCAGCATTATTAAGCCCCTACCTCAATCACCTTTAAAAATATTACTCAAAGTTACTAAATCCCTTTATGAAATAAGAAAAACCACTGGTTCTACATTCCAATCCAGATGGAAGCAATTAGTGTAGGACTTCAGTAGTTTACAGTGCCATTGTAAAAATAAATTATGGACCTATCTTTTATCAAACTTGCTATGGTGAGGAGGTTGCAAGGAATTACTCCAAAAATGAACAACAAAACCCCTCCAAATTAAAGCTTGACAGTTCCTCTTGTCATTTCTATACCTGTCATCCACACTGAAAAACCCTTTGGACAATGAACTAACTACCTTTCCTTTCCAGAGCAGTAACTATGAGGTACACATAAAAAGAATAAAATTCATAACGTATTTATGTGCCAACTCACCTAGAAACATCAAGGATCTTTGTACTGTGTTTCTCCACCCTTCCCAATCCCAATTCTGACACAGAATCTGATCCTCAGAAAATAGCACAAAATCTCCATATTATTGTAGTAAGCCAGGCCAAACTGCAGAGGGAACAAATCAGACTTCTTAATCTGTGTTCCTTTTTCATATAGTCATCATTGGGTTCATCACCTTCAGGTTCTCCCCATAAGCAGGCAACAAAAAAGAAGCTGAGAAAAATCATCGAATTTTTCAGGGAGAATTCAGGGCACCCTCCCTACAATCTCATGCCTTTTCTAACATGCATTCCTGTGTTTCTTCCTCCCCTTGGAATGTGAGAAGTGAAAGGAACTGAGTGCCAGTACCTACTGCTGCCAAGGAAGAGAACAGCAACAGGGGAGAGCTGACAGCAACACAGGACCCGCTCACAGACAGGAATATAACCTAAAAATCTGTGGGGTATCAAAAGGATACCAGAGCCAGCTATGGGTGCCTTCGGTTTGCATCATGGTGTGATCCTGAAGCGAACACTAAAAGGAGGAAACATCTTTATGATTACAAGCATTTCCTGCAATGGTACTAAGATTCTTATATATCTTCAATATTCTTGACTTCACAAACCCACAAAAAAAGGGACACAAAATTGTACTCAAACCTATCAGAATGTACAACATCCATGTTATATTCTAACTATAGTAGCTCAGGCTGAATATTTGTAGCAATTTACTTCGCTTATTAAGCACCACTATATCCTCATGCCAAGTTGAGGATAGCTGACTCTATCCCCCACAGTATCTCAGTACCTGCCCTCTTCCCAGTGATGGCCTCCTGGGCACTGAGGTTTCTGGTTTAAATAAGACCACACAGATTCTCTATCTGGACCAGGGCATGCATGCGAAAGGTTGTTTTTGGGGGGCTGTGGAGGTGGAGTTTCTTGGTCTCTTTTTTTTTCCTGAGGTAAATTTTTAATTAAATGTCAAATCCAGCTTGGCACTGGAAATACACTGTATGACTTATTTGAGGAAAAGCTGTCAGCTTGTCTCTTCCCCTGTCAAACTCCCATCTGCTCTACAGAGATTAGTTTGGGCTACGGATCACCATTTGGCAGAGTTTCATTCTGTGCAAGGCTCAATAATACACAATGCAGAGCACAAAAAAAGACCACCTATGTTTTGGAGTTGCAGTTCCCAAAGTACTTAAGGGTATTTGGGAAATTTTCTTTGCCACTAAATTACAGTAAATATAAAATATTGCTTAGCTTTCAAGTAAAGGCACAAGGAGCAAATCCATTCACATCTGCCACTCTTCAACCAATTTTCACTATTAGCTGAGCTATATTTAAACCAAATGCTGCTCTTCCCAGAAGTGACATTTCTATACTCTGCTGGCTTAGTAGACAGAAGAAGGTTTTAAAAGCTAGTGTTCCTGGTTTTCTTGAAAACTACTGACTTCACTGCACAGCCTCAAGGAAATCACTTAACGAAGTTAAGTCTCAGTTTTCATTCTGCTAAATGGTTATTGTTTTGCACCAACACCTTAACTGCCTTAGGATCCAGCTACTTAAACTCATTCCTAACTGCACAAATGCACATGAATTTGATTAGTGTTGCTACTAGGTTTTGGTAAGACCTAAATTACCGGCTTGAACTTTTCGCTTTGTCTAATTTATTTACTGCTCCAATCAGAGTTCTACACCCTCTCCCATAGTGCTTACAGAAATTATATAACTAACCTGGGGACCAGAAGAAAAGCTGGTCCCAGCTCCCTTCTGCAGTGACAGGAGTCATCCTGAATGGATTATTGAAACAGCTGCATGTTGTATCAATATCAGTACAGCCTGTCTCCACTTGGCTATAGATCTTTCTGCCAGAACATATTAAGGTTTAACACCTCTCTTTGAAAACTGGCTGTTTCTCCCCTGCCAAAGACCAGACACCAGGATTAAGTGAAGACCCTTTAATAATCTCACATCACAGCTTGTGGCTCAGGGAAGGCATCTTTGAAGGGTTTAACGTGAATAAGGGAAACACAACAGGGACAGCTTATGTGAGAGGAGAACAGAGTCTAATTCACTGCGAGCTTCTTCACATGTGCTGAGCTAATTAAGACCACTTTAAGCAGAGTAAATTTACCATAAAGAGAAGAATCCTGCATTATGCACAAGAGCATGTCATAGCACACTGCGTATGCAACAGAAGAGCAGAGATAACAGAAAAGAAGCTTGCTTTAAGGTCCAGTTATAACTAGGCCATACAAATTTGTCCTTAAGCTCCAGGTTTGAACAGAGGTGTTCACTAAACATCAGTATAAACACCAATGTAACTGATACAAAAGCAGAGTTCATAGCATTCGCAAGTTGTTCCTGGAACGCTCCCCATTAAGATGTGGGTATGCTACCGCAAAATGAACATTCAAAAGTATTAAAAAATAGCAGTTTAATTCTGCTAGTTTTATTGGGAAGTAGAAATAACTCGGCAGTATTAATACTCCAGTAACGCATTATTTAAAAGATGAAATTAAAGTAATATATGAATTACAGTTGACAATTCAAAATAACATTCAAGGAACAAATTTCAGACAAACTACAGGACAGGAAAACTGTTAATCAAACATGAAAAGAACTTCTAAAGTGGGCTAAGTCTATACAGATGCATACATTTACTCAATATTAAAAAGGCAAGAAAAAGCAAGCATCTGCAACAGAAAACGGACTGAAACTGCCCATTCCAGAACCTACTCCGAATGAGGACTCATTTAGATCCAGAGTTAAATTCCACACATGGCATGGTAACACCCACTTGAATGTAGGAACTACAGAATGTAGATGTAATTTACATGATACCATCACTAGCCAGCCCTGCCCAAGGAAGCTCACTGTGCTCACGATGCACGCAAACGTGAGGGCATTTTCATACCTTACAATTACTTAATTAGTCTTCAAAGTTAAATTCCAACTTCATTTAAACACCTAACTTCCCTGGCACTGAGTGGACATAACACCACAACAGGCAACATGTCTTATAACAGCAGCATTCTACTTTAGGTCTAATAGTCCAACTATTGCTTTCAAATATTTACCTCAATTTTGTGTCTTGTGCAGATCATAAGCCATGTATTGAAAAAACAGAGCATCTCACATGCTTTTCATTTACATTCACAGTAACTTGTTTTTCTTCCAAGTTCAGATTGACAATTAAGAAATAAACATAAAAGACAGCTGGTTATTCTTTGCATTAGATGTGTACTTGTCTAACAAACACCAAGTTTTCTACTCT